>JASDQU010100813.1:164405-209401 GCA_032191745.1 Picea mariana | reverse complement strand
GGTGACACTAGCCAATTTGTGGCATATGATTTGAAGAAGGATTGTATAAATTAGTAGTAGTTGATTAGTAAGAAAGGAAGTAGCAATAGTTGTTGGGTATGTGTTATATTCTTTTCATGTGTGTGTGTGGGTGCATCAGATATGAAAACTGCGTCTAATGATCCCTTGTACTAGTGCTATGTTTGTTCCATGTGTGTCAGGCGCTTTCCTAGGGGTGTCCCAGGGGGGGGAAGGTATGGCCCCTCCTGGTTACGCGCAACATTCGGCAATGACCGGCAGCCTGAGGTAGTGCCCCGAAATTGTTTCTGGGTAGTTTTTCTCTTTTTAGCGGACTTTGCTATTTTTTAGTGGTTTTGTAAATTAATCTCGGATTAAGGGATTAGGGTTTTGGTATCTACAGAATACCTAAAAACATTGTATATATATTGTATGGTGAATGGTGAAATTCGATATAATGAATATAAGAAAGGTTTTCCCAGTTGAGGGTTTCTAGTATAAATCTTTGTGTGCTATGTGAATGAGTTATTGATTAAATTCTGTTTTGCTTAAGAATCTATATGCATTGCTTTACTTCACAGTTTTAAAACTTACATGTGGTATCGGAGATAATTTTTGGCTTCAAAGGGATGCCTTTGTTGTTGAGGGTTTGGCTTGGTCTTGATAGATCAAGTTTATCTTGGGTCTGTGATAAACCTGGGTTTAGTGGGAGATTTTGCAGTGTTGATTTGAGTGCAGAAAGAGGAATCACGAGTTCTTCTAGAATCAAGATAGAGAAGGTCAATGGTAAAAAAATTGAGATATGGAAGCTGAAGATGGAGGACCTTCTTGTAGACAAAGAACAATGGATCGTTGTGGATCCTAGTACACAGCCTACTAGTATACTGTCTACTAGCACACAGGCTACTGGTACACAACCTACTAGTACACAAACTACCAGTACACCACCTACTGGTATGTCGAAGGAATATTGGGAGAAGTTGGACAGAAGAGCAAGGAGTATTATTCGACTCTTCCTGGCATATTTGGTTTTTTTGAATGTCTCAGGAGAATCTACAGCCAAGGAACTATGGAATAAGTTGGGGAATTTGTTTCAATCAAAGTCCCTGGTAAACAAGTTGTTTCTTCGACAGAAGCTGCATCATCTTAGGATGGAAGATGGAGACTTTTTGACAAAACATCTAAATTCCTTTAATACTATGGTAAGTCAAATTGGCTCTGTTAATATTACAATTACAGAAGAAGATAAGTGTATTACTTTGTTATGTTCTTTGCCAGACTCTTGGGATAATCTGGTTGTAGCAATAGGTAGTACCACTCAATCTAGATTGAAGTATGAGGATGTAGTTGCATCCTTGTTATTTGAAGAAATGAGGCGAAAAAGCATGGATGGTCACAACAAAGATGATTTATTTGTAAGAGGGCATACCCAAGATAGGAACCCTGGTAAGCCTTTAGGGTGGAGATATAAATCTACAGGTAGATCTAAGTCTCTAGGAAAATCTTTGAGGAAATGTTGGAAGTGTGGTAAAAAAGGGCATTATAAGAAATATTGCAAGTCTAAGAAGGTTGAAAAAACAAAGGTATTTGATAGTACCTCTTCCACAGAGGCGAAAACCTCCACTGAGGAAGGAGGTGATGTTTACCTAGAATCTACAAGTATACATGTAGACCATGATGTATGGTTGATCGACTCAGGTGTGTCATACCATATGACTCCTCACAGGGAGTGGTTCTATGAATATGAAAAATATGATGGTGGTGATGTATTCCTAGGAGATGACTCGACATCAAAAATCTTGGGACATGAAAGGGTTAAGTTGATGCTAAAGGATGGAAGGATCAGAACTCTCCCTAGGGTTCTACACATTCCAAAACTAGCGAGGAGCCTAATATCTGTAAGCAAGATGGATGATGAAGGAGTGGATATTGTATTTGGAAAGAACACTTGCAAGATGGTACGAGGAGAAATGGTGTTGATGAGGGGAGTTCGGTGTGGAACTCTGTACAAGTTGTTGGGAAGCACTTATACTAATGGGTGTAACATGTCTGTTGTCCTTGAGCAAACAAATAAAGAAGACAAGACCAATATCGTCCCTGAAAATAAGACCATGCTGTGGCATGAAAGACTGGGACATATTGGAGAAAAGGGCCTTCAAACACTACATTGTAAAGGTATGGTTGAAGGTATGTCTAATTTCACTCTGGATTTTTATTTCTGTGAACATTGCATATATGGTAAATAGAATCGAGTAAGATTCCCATCTAGTGCTACAAGAGCAAAGGGGATCTTAGAGTTGATACAAAGTGATGTGTTTGGACTTGTTCATGTTCCATCCCTAGGTAAATCTGTGTATTATGTTTCATTCATAGATGATTTTTCAAGGAAGACATGGATTTATTTTCTTAGAAATAAATCTGAGGTATTTGATAAATTTAAAGAGTTTAAGGCTCTGGTAGAAAATCAGACAGAGAAGAAAATAAAGGTATTGAGAACAGATAATGATGGAGAATCCTGTGGAAATGAAATCGAAGAATTCTGTGAGAAGTGTGGTATAGAAAGGTAGAAGACTACTCCATACACTCCTCAAAAGAATGGAGTTACAAAAAGGATTAATAGGACACTGATGGAAAAATCAAGGAGCATGCTCAGCGGTGTCGGGTTAGGACAAGAATTCTAGACAAAGGCAGTGGGTACATCATGTTACCTAGTCAATCGATCACCTGCATCAACATTCGATGATAAAAGTCCACATGAGGTATGGTCTGGAAATAAACCCTCTCTTCAACATCTTAGAGTATTTGGTTGTGATGCTTATGTACATGTTCCAAAGGAAAATAGGAGTAAGCTGGGTAAAAAGGCTGAAAAGTGTATCTTTATTGGTTATAAAGATGGTGTGAAAGGTTATAAACTTTGGAACCTAGAAACCAAGAATACTGTTTACAGTCGAGATGTTGTGTTCAGAGAGGTAAAATATGTGTCCAAACAAGAATTCCTACCAACGCAGGATGAACCTGAGAAAATAGAGCTTGATTTGGATGATGCAAAATCTAAATCATCTAAAGAAGAGGAAGGAGCAGTGGAAGAAGAAGAACCTCATACCCCAGTATTGAGGAGATTAGTGAGAGATAAAAAGCAGCCAGAAAGGTATATTCCACCTGATTTCCATTTAAATTTTACTTTATCTATTACTAATGATGATCCCAGAACTGTCAGGGAAGAAATGAATTAAGAGGATAGTAAACTCTGGAAGAAGGCCATGGTTGAAGAAATGGATTCCTTGGATAAGAATGAGGCATGGGATATAGTTGAGTTGCCAGCTGGAAGAAAATATGTTGGTAGCAAATGGTTGTTTAAGAATAAGTTTAATGCACAAGGTAAAGTGGATAAATACAAAGCTCGGTTAGTAGCAAAAGGTTATTCCCAGGTAGAGGGAATTGACTTTGGTGAGATTTTTTCTCATGTTGCTAAGTTAACTTCTATTAGATTTCTTTTATCTATTGTTGTTGCTTTTGATCTTGAAGTGGAACAAATGGATGTGAAGAAAACATTCCTACATGGGGATCTGGAAGAAGAAATCTACATGAAGCAGGCAGAAGGCTTTGCAGTGAAGCGAAAGAAAGAGTTGGTCTGTAAGCTAAAGAAGTCACTATATGGTCTGAAGCAGTCACCTAGGATGTGGTACCAAAAGTTTGACACATACATCCTTGGATTGGGATTTGTAGGAAGCAGGGATGATCACTGTGTATATTCCAAGTAGGTTGGTAATCACTTCATTTATGTACTATTTTATGTTGATGACATGTTGTTGGTAGGAAATAACATGGATGTTATCAAGGAGGTGAAATCGCAGCTATCCTCCAAATTTGACATGAAGGATCTCGATGCTGCTAACTTCATTCTAGGAATGGAGATTAAAAGAGATCATGCAAATAGGAAACTCTAGTTGAATTAGAGAAAATATGTTGAGATGATATTGTAGAGGTTTAATATGCATGGAAGTAAACTGGTCAAGGTTCCTATTCCTATAGGTGTAAAGTTATCTACAGATCAGTGTCCCAAGACACAGGAATAAGAAGAGGAAATGTCCCATGTTTCATATGTCGGTGCAGTTGGAAGTTTGATGTATGCAATGGTTTGTACTAGACCAGACATTGCACATGCAGTGGGAGTTTTGAGTAGGTATATGTCAAAACCAGGGAAGGAGCATTGGACAACAGTAAAGAGGGTCTTCAGGTATCTTCATGGCACCACCAGTTATGGATTGTGATACCAAGGAAGACTAGGATTGGACAGAGTGGTGGACATACATGGCTTTGTTGATGCAAACCAGGCTGGAAATATGGATCATAGAAGATCTACAAGTGGGTATATGTTTAACCTATTTGGAGGAGCAATCAGTTAGATGAGCAAAAGACAGGTTGTAGTGGCACTCTCAACTACAGAAGCTGAATACATGGCAGCCACTCATGTAAGCAAGGAAGCAGTATGGTTACAAAGATTGTGTTAAGGTATTGGGTTGGTACAACAAGCAGTGAGATTATAATGTGACAGTCAGGGTGCAATCTTCCTGGAAAAGAACCCAGCTTATCATTCGAAGAAAAAGCATATTGATGTTCAGTATCACTTTGTGAGAGACATGGTTGAGGAAAAGAAGGTGTTTCTGGAAAAGGTTGACACTTTGAAGAATGTTGCATATTCATTGACAAAGTCTGTTAGCACAGAAAAGTTCTCCTAGTGTAGAGTAACAATGGGCATTGCTTCCCTGGATTGTTGACTATATAATCTCCTGGACCCCTGGATGTTAAGAAAACAACAAGTGGGAGAATGTTGGGTATGTGTTATTTTCTTTGCATTTGTGTCTTTGGGCACATCATATATGACAACTGTGTCTAACGATCCCTTGTACTAGTGCTATGTTTGTATCATGTGCGTTGGGCGCTTTCCTAAGGGGGGCAATAGGTTGTTTTTGCTATTTTTAGCGGTTTTGTAAATTAATCCCGGATTAAGGGATTAGGGTTTTGGTATCTACATAATACCTAAAAACATTGTATATATATTTTATGGTGAATGGTGAAATTCAATATAATGAATATAAGAAAGGTTTTCCTGGTTGAGGGTTTCCGGTATAAATCTCTGTGTACTATGTGAATGAGCTATTGATTGAATTTTGCTTTGCTTAAGAATTTATATGCATTGCTTTAATTCACAGGTTTAAAACTTACAATAGCTACATCATCATTTTTTTTTCACAAGGGTGTGAAAAAAATTAATTTTGGAAGTGATGGCGAGCCTCCCAATTGTAGTGTTACGAGGCCCATTTTTAAGATATTTTGATCATCTTTGTACTCTATGAGACCTCTATTGACCATTATTAATATACTTGTGTTGGGTTTTGCGTAGTATATTGATTATGAAATGATTTGGATGATTTAGTGGGTGTTGTATCCTATTTTAGATATGATTTTGATGATTTCATGCATGCCTAAGGCACCACTAACATATGGTTCAAGAAGGTTTAATTTCAAGGATTCCCTACACCAACATTGCATGAGAGAAAATGGGGATTGTGTCCCCCTCATCAACCTCCAAGGATTTACAATCCTACAATCACCCAAGAAACCTAATCCATCATCATATCCATTTAAATCACTAAATGGGAGAGAAGAACCTAGAAAAAAATAGGTCCCTAGAACATGAAACTATGCAACTATGGAACTTGAGAAACTTGATATTGAGCTCACTTATGAAAATTATGCAACTTATGCAACTTATGCAATTTTATGCAACTTTATGCAACTATGCAACTTATGAAACAAGACTTTGATGATATTCTAACTTGATATTGAGCTTACTAAGGAACACAACACCATTTCATCTAATATCTCATTAATGAATGGAATAGGGAACTTTTCCTTGATGGTGATTTTATGAACTTCTCTCTACAACTATGCAACTTATGAAACTATGCAACAAATAGCTTGATATTGAACTTACTTATGCAACTTATGCAACTTATGAAACTATGCAACTTATGCAACTATGAAACTTATGCAACAAGACTTTGATGATGTTCTAACTTTATATTGAGCTTACTAAGGAACACAACGCCATACGTTATGGAAGACTGAGTCATTGGAATTTATTGAAGACTAAGTCATTGGCATTTATGAAGACCGAGGTCTAAACAAGTCCACACATACCCACTACATTTCTTAAATACAAATGCACAGGTTTATGAGTTGTGAGCTAAATAATATCACAAAACTTCATTTTTTGGGGGATTGGTTAATTTCTATAGATTATTTTTTCCAAGATTCTCACACTTGACCATATAACTTAACCAGATATTAAGAGGGAATTTGAGGAAACAAGGCTTCATCATCTATACCAAGGTGCAACAAAATGTTTTTGAAGAAGTGAAGATGTTTAAGCTATGCACTACACCTATGTTCACAATATCCATAAGAAAATGATGGTTCCTTTGCCATCCACATGCTAACATATTCACCTCATTCCTTCAACAGTGCCTTTAAGATAGAATCAATGGAACATGTGCTCACTAATGTCACATTACAATTAATATTAGTGCTTTCAATGGTTCCGTTTCAAAATATTGATAATATCACCTCACCATCATCAATTCCTTTGATGGTTCCTTTTAACATCATCATTTAATGTCTTCATTCATGTCACCTCATGATAATTCCACCTCTAATGCCCTGACTAGTTGTAGGCTAGCATTTCCAAATTTCACCCTCCCTCATAATAGTTGTTTCCTCTCACCTCTCTTTCCTTCACTAGTTCAACCCTAGTGTGGTATCCTCTCACCTCCTGTCTCCTCTCTCTTTCACCTTTGCTTGAATTTTTTTCTCTCACAAAAAATTGAAATACTTATGTGACAATCCTCTTATGAAACAAGGATTTGTATCATTTTTTCTTCATTACATTGTTATTTTCAGTGTTTTATGTGAACAAATTTATTCAAAACATGTGGGTTCATAATTAATAAACCCCCTTTATGAATGAATTACATGATAAGATATTGGTCAACAAGGTGAAGCCCCGATGATCCTTATGAGTATTCAATATGTGTATGGTGGTCTCTATAACCATAAAAGTTTACTATGTTAGAAATGATGACATTTGATTCAATGTTGTATAGGTGTACTAACTGAACTATGACATTTGCATGGTATTTTAAAAATTTGGGTCATTTTGTTTCCATTTATCCAGATAATTAGCTCATACGTTTTGTCATTAGAAGTACTGCACGCATAGTAATCTATCAAGAAATTATTTCTTTTCTTAAAACCTCTTGCTCCTTTCCATAGCTAGTTTTCATCGAAGTTGAAATTCTTGCATTTTATTTTCCTTGTGCATGCTTTAAAGAGTTGAGTCAAAACGCCATCAGTTTCATGACCACTCCTTTGAGTAACAACAACCTAAAATCAAGCACTAATTAAAATTTATATAGAAACTTTTCTAGGGCTCTTCAAACCCATATTAGCTTAGGTGTAGAGCTTTGGAATGGGATTGTGAGAATAACTTTCCAAAGATGCTAAAAAAACTTAAAGCCTTGGGCTAGGGAGTAAAATCCAGTTTCTATATCACTGACTTTGGGAAGCCCTTCTAACACAAGGTTCAATCATGAGGTCGCATTGGGGCCTTCAAAGTAATCAACCCTGATTTGTTTTTCTTGGTGTTGACTGGCGACTGTCCCCCCTCTACTTTGGTATAGTAGGTGGCACCATAGAGGCCATAATATTTTAGAATTCCTAATTAATTTGACATCATAGGGAAGGTGGTGTTGTACCTGGGATCGACGTTGGCTAGACTCAATCGAACTCCTCGGAGGGTTTCCCACTTCTCAGTGAGGTAACTTGCACTAGGGAATTAGTTTGTTAAGAAAGTTGTCAACGTAACTTTCCCACCTGTCAAAACTCCTCCCCTTCATGCATTGATTCCATGATGTTGGATTCCATCACCAACTAGCTCTGCTTTGTGAGAAGGTTTGTTTGCATGCTTGACTCCTAGATTAATTAGCATGTGTTGTTTTTTCTCCTTAGTTGGCCTTAGGATTGAGTTTGTGTCTAATGGCATAAGTTCCAGGTTAATTCCTCATTGGATCAATACAAAATATGGATACCATTAAAATAAAAGGGAATAAAGAGGTAACAAATATCTCATACTTAACTTATGTCTTATAATTCTCCAACATTGTTCTTTACACTTAGTGAAAAAAACATCAAATGGAATGGTTTACACAAGGTAAATGGAGAATGTGATTGGAAAATTCAAAATATTTTCATAAACCCACATCTCACATATTTGTACATGCACCATAGATTCATAATATTTCATGCAGATGTCCGAGAGAAATACCTCCATGCAAAATTGTCCACATCAGAATTGTCCATGTCCTTGATGGAAATATATAAAATTCCCTTGAAGATATTTTATTGCTTGTCCCTCTTAAAAAGAATGATCCAATTCTAGAAGTGGTGAAAGATTAATTTTATCCCCCCTCTATCTGGTAAATGCTACTTCTTATACTATCATTCCCCTACAATAGGGACTGTTGTGTCCCTTTTCTAAAAAATAAGTGAGTTTCCTCTTCTTTCTCCCAAAATTCTTGCAACCTCTTAGACATGAATACATGCAGCCTCAAAAATAACGTTTAGGGAAATTATAATCCAATCATGAACATGTTCAGCATTCCACCCTCTTGCATCCATGGTATATGACCATGTACTCATCCAAGTATGGGAGGCGAAGGTGGGAATATACAACCATTCAATTTGCCTCCAAGGTGTTGAGCTAGAGTTCTTGCAATGCCTTGATATATTATGAGGTCCTCACATTCAACTCACTAAACCTCCCTCTTAGCTTGAAACTCACCTCTCTTCCAAGTAAGAGGGAAGCCTCTCCTCTTAGATCAATAGTTTTTTCCTTTGATTTGACCCTCTCCCGACCTCTTCAACATATCCCCCTTTTGATGGAACATATATCTTTCCTTCTTTCTTTCAAGTGGTTTCTCCACTCACTATATTTGTCTTTAGGATTAGTAGGTACATGGATTCTGACAATACAGATTTACTGACCATTTGTTGGGATGTGTGTAATAGATTAATGTCTTGAATTGTCTCCCATAAAACTTATTTGGTTGAAATTTCCAATGTCTTTCCACATTACAAGCACTTCACTAGATATTTCCTTATGATAGGATATAATAAAAGATGCTCCCTTTCAAATCATATTTACAACCCCAATATACATTACTAAGTTGACTAACAACTATATGGCATTCAACTAACACAACTATTTGAGACTTCCAAGCCCTTATTAGCCTATTTAACTCAATTGATCAGACAAGAAGAAGGAAATCACCTGTAGGGAGGAGTTGTATGCCCCCACCACCTTTTGTTAATTAGCAACATAGTAGACCACATTCCCACCTTCAAAAGTAGGGGGGAAATCCACATAGTCATTAAGTGTTCCTATATGTCCTTCTTGCAAACTTGGACCTACATGATGATTGTAGTCTTGCTTTATAGAAACTAATTTTTTCATCTTGTAGGCCTCAAATTGGAGTAGTTCTCCTGAATCTCTTGTTAGCATTCTCCCTCCTTGGATCATTGTCACTGAAAACTCTATCACATCTTGAATGATTCCATAAGACACTATAGCACTGAACACAATTCTTCATTTGTTACAACACCACTCATTAGTGGGTGACTCTCCCACACCCATATTCTCAACTAGGTTATGCATGTTAAGTGTTGCAACCCAAAACACTTCCACTAAGGTGTTCCTTGTTTTGGTGTTATTTCTAGTGACTCACTTGCTACCTACAACCTTATCATGTCATAGAACTATCCAACCTATAAATACACACTCTTCCATCTTTGACTACGATGTATTCTTCATTAAGATTTGTCATCCCTTTTCTCCACCAAGACAATGACACTTTTTTCATCGCAACTTAAGACAAATTGCTATGCACCATATGCACAACTTGTTTCACTCTAGTGAGCACCTCACCCATATTTCAATGCAACTGGTAATTTGTGTGGCTACACCTTGTCAAGTTCCTAAGTCACAACCGACTCATCCCACTTTCCTTCACCTTGATCAAGATAATACACCCGGAAAGTGCATTTGTTCTTTATGGGAAAATAAAAATCCTTACATCCTCCCCCACTTGTGTTCAATGTTTCCCCAACAACATCCTCGTAAATTCTACATGTCTCTCTCAAATAAATACTATACTATAAAGACTCTCCATAGTGGTTTCTTTATCAATACAAGTCTCAATTTTTGTTTTATGCCCAATTGCAAGTCGCATCCCAAACCATTTCAGGGACTCTTGGCCAATTCTCCCTCAGGGCATAAAAGACTAACAGAGAAACATTTTTGAGTTCCATGAGATGTTGCAAGCATGTTTAGGCATGGAATAGGTGACCAAATTATTCATCCGACCCAAGGGACGATTTCATAAATTGGACCCCTTAATCCAAATGCTGCATTGCTTCAAAATGAGAGAAACACCAGTTCTCGAAATCAATGAGTAAAGCAACTTTCGAGGCATGAAACCCAGGAGTGAGGGATGTTCTAGTTGACATCTTATCCTAGTAATCCATCGAAGTCAATGATTCCTTAGTCTGAGTCTCATTTTTTGTTTTATGCCCAATTGCAAGTCGCATCCCAAACCATTTCAGGGACTCTTGGCCAATTCCTCCTCAGGGCATAAAAACCTAACATAGCAACATTGTTTAGTTCCATGAGATGTTGCAAAATTGTTTAGCCATGGAATATGTGACCACATTGTCCATATGCTCCTGAGGAATGGTTTCATAAATTGGATCCTTTAATCAAAATGTTGTATTGCTTCAAACTAAGAAAAACACTAGTTCTAGAAACCATTGAGTACTGCAAATTCTGAGGCATGGCACTTGGGAATGAGGGGTGCTCTAGATTAAGTCATATACCAGTAATCCATCGGATTCAATGGTTCCTTAATCTGAGTCTTGATGTTCTCTATATGCCTAGTTGGAAATCACATCCCAAACCATTTCGGGGACTCTTGGCCAATTCCTCCTCATGACATAAAAACCTAATAGAGCAAACTTTTTTGGTTTCGTGAGATGACTGTAACAGCCCTAGTAGAATATATACTTGGGAAAAATTAATTACCTAATAAATATTTTACTTAATAATCCCTAAGTATATATTCTATATCTAACAACCCTAGTAGAATATATACTTAGGGATTATTAAGTAAAAGATTTATTAGGTAATTATTTTTTCCTAACATGTTAATAACTAAACAACAATTGGTCTAATGATATTAATTAAGTATTTAGTAATTAATTAAAGGTTATAATTTTGATTAATTAATTAACTACCTATTATATTCAATAACTTGGGTATTAAATTTAAAAGGGATAATAAGTTATATTGTTTAAATTAAAAAAAAGTTACGTACACGGAAAGGGATAAGATATTAATTAAAAGGGGTAAGATATTAATTATGAGGGGACAAGGTAATAAATGGGTGGATAAGAAAGTAAATGCAAGAGGCGGTGAAGGAAGGATATGGAGGGCAGGAGGTTTACGAAGGGGGAGGATCATTCTATGGGAGATTGGGATTGTTTTATGGGGGCTCTCCTAGATTTGCAGGGAGGGGAGTTGAGTTTTGGAGTCGGATTGAATCAGTACAGGCACCGGTTTGCTGGAGGTTTTGGGCACGGGGGCCAAGATATCCATATGATATCCTGGAGCTAGGTAGTTGTCCTAGTTGGTAGGGAGGATAGTAGGTTTGGGTAGTGTTGGTCAGTGCATCAGGCAGTAGGAAGGCAACAACAAGGCAACAAGGCGACATAAATTAGCATCAGAACCAGTTAAATTGTTTGTGAAATGGATAAGCTATTTTTATGCTGTAGTTAAATGTTAAATGTTAAATTCTGCTGAAATTTATATGCTTATTTGAATTTAATGAATTATTTACGCACTCAGAAATTCTTTGTTAGAAATGTTATGCGTAATTGTAAGGATTGTTTTTACTAGGCTTGTTGATTTTTTTCTTACTGGCCACTACAATGATGCAAGATTTTTTAGGCATGAAATAGGTGACTACACTTTACATCCACTCTTGAGGCATGTTTTCATAAATTTCACCCCTTAATCCAAATGTTGGATTGCTTCAAACTGAGAAAAACACTAGTTCCCAAAATCAATAAGTAAAGCAACTTTTGAGGCATGGCACCTGGGAGTGAGGGGTGATCTAGCTGAAATCCTATCCTAGTAATCCATAGGAGTCAACGGATCCTCAATATGAGTCTTGGATTTTGTTTTATGCCCAGTTGCAAGTTGCATCCCAAACCATTTCGGGGACTCTTGGCAATTCCTCCTCAGGGCATAAAATCCTAACGGATCAACATTTTTTAGTTCCATGCTATTATCACTCCAAGAGTCTTTCCCTGACTGTAAAGGGAATGATCTTGGTAACTTAATAAATACTCAATTATATGTATAGATTGGATTATGTTGGATGAGTTGATATTCTCTCATACACTCAAAACATATGAATCACTCAAATACACAAAGGCCTTCAACTGCACTTGTTCAGAAAGTTAAATCAAGATGTGGGAATATGGAGAATGCTTATCATATCATTGGAAACACATATTCAGCTGCAAATGTGAATAACCAATTATAACAAACAAAAATATCTATGAGCCTATCTCATCAACAAGGAGACAAGATGACAATTATCCGTCATTAGATAAACATAGATGAATGCTCAAAACATTTACTCATGGACATAGACAGTGAAAGAAACTTTCTGGATTAATATGTATTCATAAACACTGAAATACAAGTAACAGTCAAATCCCCAATGTCGAACCACAGTCCTTGGGACTGTTCTCCCCCCTCCTAATTACAAAAAAGTGCTTAAATAAATATAAAACAATAATCAAATCATTCCTATTTTGCTAGAAACAAAATTACCAGAAATGCTAAAATGAAATACAAATCTAGATATTGTTGCATAAATTTCAAAGTACTTGATCTATCCACTTTCTTATGAATAACTCTTTGTTGGAAAGTGCCTCAAAATAGCTGACTCGGTCTGCAATGTGATCAATTTTATTCTAGAAATATTAAGCATGATCTATTTTGATTTTCATCTAGAACAAGTTAATTTTGTTTCTGGAAGCTCTGCCACCTATCTGCTTGGAAATCTTGAACTGCTTGATTTTGGCCTGAAAATATGAAACAAATATCTTCCGACTTCCATTAAAAATTCTCTATCATCCAAATATATCATCGATTTATTTTCTTTCCTAAAAGTGGTGTTTGAGATGATAGAAATCTAAAGATTGACATGCTCTGCCACATACTCTGTTTGACAAAATATCTTGATGCCTCAAAATCTGGGGACAATGCTTTGATGAGAAATGTGGGATGTTTTGAAGGGGTTTTCTATTTCCATCAATTTGAATCAAATCCATTGACAATTATATTCTTGCCTAGTGTACTTGGATTTTACTGCGTGCAGTATTGCTTGAGACGGGCTCGAGTTTTGACAGGTCGATGATGACGATGAAAAAGAAAAGACTTCTGTGCCATTTGTTTTGTTTATTTTTATGGAGAATATCTTACACTGCCATGAAGATATACTTTTTGAATTGTATATAACCACATATGTCTTGATATATGTTTGATGTGTTGAGCGAATCAAATGCCCCTAGTGGGCTCTCTCCTTATGTCTTCCGCAGACTGTGAAGACTCATGTTGACTTGATACATGGTTTATTTGGAAGGTGGATCGGTGTTGAAAATGCTGCCTCTGGACACCTGGAAACTTTTTCCAACAGCTACATGTTTACCATCGATGAATAATATGGAACTTCATTCAAGAAATTGTCAAAAGTTTGAAAATACATGAGTTGAATGCAAAAATACTCCACCAGAGCCATTGACAAATAAATGTGACAGCTAGATAGGCCAACAGAGTGACACATATTGTGATGCAAATTCTCCATCTAGTCAAATCAGGCATCTTCTCTTCAAATGGTCTGGCAATTCAAGAAGTGATTTGTTGTAGCCTCTTGTGAGTTTTGACTATGATATGTTGGCTCAGTATGTGTCGATGTTGTGATATTGTGTGGCTTGCAACAAGTGCTAAGTTGTGTTTGTGTGTTGATTGCAGGTGCTCACCATCAATTTATCATTTTTGTATGGAAGGTCAAGAGAGAAAAGCCAAATGATTGTTGGAAAAATTTTATCACCCAGAGATTGATTAAGAAGCTAGAGGTTAAGACACTGGCCAAAAGGCTGAAGAAATCAATAAGTCAAATAGAGAGATATGAAAACTCGCTCAAAAATTCCATTACATTTTGATCGTTAACATTTGGCTCCAACTAGGATGGAGACCTCCTTGCGAGGCTCCAAGAACCTAGTAGTTCCAGTCGCCTTACTTGTTGAGCTATGGAATCATCTAGTCTATGAAACTAGTCTCTGAAAACTCTCAAGACCTATGCAATTGATATATGTACACCATCAAAAACCTGCCTTTATTGACACAATATAACTGCTATTTCTACTGCAAACTAGAAGGAAAGAAATTCTTGGGCAGTGAGCTTATTTCCTAGCCTACTCTACTCCAACCAGCTCTGCAATTTGGTTAGGTAAAAGCTGACTTCCATAACAACCATTCAAGCAATTTTAAAACTGAAGAAATCTCATCTCTGTCACTGATCAAAAAATGATGTTTGAAATGTAACAACAATGATGAGAATTCATTCAAGACACTATACTCACCTGGAAACATGTGAAATCTAAAGAAATCTAAAACTTTCAAGTTCTCTGAAATGCATAATTCCATGTAGGCTGCCACTAGATCTTTGAAACTGAGATCAGAAACATGCTGGTTTTTGGGAAACAACTGCTCAAACATGACTTATTTTTTGATGGAAGGATGATTACTTTCTTGTTGTCTTATAATCATACCTTGATCATCAATCATCACAACTTTCTCTTCAGAAAAGTGCTCAGAAGATGATGATAAAGAAATGTTAAAATCATATGAATAAGGGCCGGTTGAAAATATATAATTTCCCATGCAATCATCAATTATCATAGGATAATCTTGTTTTACAAACTGATCATCAAATTCACATGCATACCTGTCCATTGAAACATCTGCAAACACTGAAGAATTTGATTTAGAAATTGAAATAAATTCACCTGCTTGTTGATGTTCCAAATTTGTTTCATACTCTTTACCTTCCTACTAAAAATATGAAGTGTACTGACATTCTGTTTGCTCATGTACATGCATATTTTTTAATTCAAACCACTCTCAAATCCTCCTGGAAGAAAAAACATTCTCCTCCACCTCTAGTGCATCTTCAAACATGCTACTTAATGAAGAAGACTTCCTTTCTAGCAGGAGAAGGACAAGCTCTTTATGTTGAGTTGTAACATAGTCTACCATGGAAACAATCTCAGTGGGTTGAATCTCCAAAGGCATGTCATGATATATCCTATAGAATATTTTATGGAAGATAGAAAATATTTCATCCTTTCCTCTTTTAAAGGTACAAAATTCAGTGAGATAATGATCAAAATATTTATTCTCAGCCCTGTTATCCCTGATTTCTAGGGATAACTAGGAGATCATGTCTCAAGGCCCATAGGTCCTAGATATGGAATACCAAGAGCATGATTGACCTGAGCATGGCCTTAGAGGTCCCATCCTTTTCTTCTTCCATCATATTTATCTTGTCAGCAATAGTTGCATCCATCACCATTGACTTGGTCTTGTATCAGACGAGGTTCTTGCTCCATGAGGTAATTGTTCTAGGTATCATGGTATGTGTCACTTTTGATCATTGAAACCTTTAAATATATGCCTCTAATTCCTTTTATCTATAACAACTACTTGGAACTTACATTAGCCCACTTGACCATGCTCTGGGGGATTGACATGGTATCCTAGCAAGCCTGTGCCAATAGGTCTTGGTTTTCCACTGGGGGATTTCTGAAAAGCCATCGTCCACTCCCATCATAGCACCACTATTTCATCTTATCTCCCACTCACTTGTCCCGTTCCCCTTGTCCATGCATTGGGTTGACTTGTTTGTAGGATTACACCTTATCTCGTGGGAAGAAGGGGCTAAAGGCCCAGAAGGTAAAAGTAGATGGTAAAAGATAAAAGCCTAGAAATAAAACCTCAAGATGCTTCACCCAGGGATCCCCGAGAAGGAAATAAAAGGCCTCTTAGCAAGAAACAAGGGGGACCCAGAAAATAACGAACAAGACCTAGTCAAGAGGATAGGGGGTCTCATCGCGAGCCATCCTATTAGGTTCATGGGTACCTAACAGTATAGCCTTGCCACCATCTGGTTACCACGCCAAGGCAGTGACCTTTGGTTGCATGGGCAAGGGAGGGGGGGTCTCATCATGATCCCACCTTCTTATCTCTGTGAAAGTATGTGTGGGTAACAATGTCATCTCTGGTCACCATGCCAAGGCAGTGTCCTCTAGTTAGCCCTTGAATAAAAAGAAAAAGATGAAGAAAAAGAAAATAAAAGAAAAGAATAAAGGCAAGAACCGGCTTGAAAAAATTACATCCATGACAGGTACAACTCACCTTATACAAAGGCGTCCACACATAACATCATGCATCCCTGGCTCTCACTTCACCCACATGTCTGGACATCCCCTAGCCACATCACCTCACTTACATGGCTTGGATGAAACCTTCCTGGAAACTTCCCCTTTCTTGTGGATACTAGCAGAATAGGACGTCTTGTATTTTTCTCCAATCTTGTATTGTAGGTTTTTGTAATGTCTTTGAGCTATTGACTGATGTATTAGGGTCTTATGCATATGTTTTATAATATTGATGATGAAATGTGATTAACATTGCTATGATCCCGATGACTGATGAGCCCATGGAGGGTGTAACCTGTGATGTGCAGGATCATTCTTGACAAACAGGTACCATTTGGACTAGTACACATGGGGAGATGATCAGTTCAGACCTCCATGGGGCTGAAGATCCCACCATATGGATGTTGAGACCCCATCAGGGGGCAGACATAAGATAGTGGTTGATTAGGGTCTTGCACCAGAGAAGAAGAGGACGTCCCATTAGAGGCACCTTGGCAGAGCCCAGCCTAGGGGGAATGAACCCTTTTCAGTAGAATGTTGGCATTGGAAGGTTAAGACGTCCCTGTCCTCACCATGACATCATCTAGCTTCATGGACATTTTTGGAGGTAGACTGGGCAACATTGGTACATGTGGCATGTTGGAGAGGCCCTTGGGGGCTAACGTTTTTCTCCTTGATGTCTCATTTGCCCTAGAAGGGGCTAGGGCCTCTCTTGAAGGGGATTTTACCTTTTTTACAGCCCAATTAGGGTTTTAATTTGACAATTTAATGTAAAAAACAGTATTATGGCCTTGTCGGCCTTTTTATGACCTAAAAGTTAATTAAGGTCATTGATACAGTATATATTGAGGAGTTTTAGCCTCATTGTAACATAACACATCACTCACTCATTAGTGAGGTCTGATTTTAGCACTTTACTTGGGTATTCTTACTAGTTTAGTGAGGTGCACTTGTTGAAGGAAGGCATTTCTTGGCATTTTATGGTTTTTCTCTTGAAGGAAGGTGTTACAACTATGGTTTGCATGATTATTTCTTGATGAATTGTAAGTATTTTTTACAAAACTTCTTGATTGAATGGTTGTAGTCTTATTTTCTTACATCTATTTATAAATTTGTTGAATCAAAACCCTAGCTGATAAGGACACAAGTAGGTCCTTGTCTCATGTCCCCTAAAAGAGAAATTTTTGGCCATTGAAGAAGGAAGAAAGAGCCTAGCCATAGCTACACTCCCATTTCTTCTTCTTCCTGAGCTAGCCGTACTTTCCAGAAGTCAAGAAGGAGGAGACGTCCCAAGCCTAGGTTATCTACACCTAGGGCCATTCTTCTTCTAGGGTTTAGTGATAGAGCCTTGCTGTAGAAACACTCTCCCTCACTACACTCTCTTGTCTTGATTTATCTTTCATGCTAGCCATTTTTTCCAAGTTAACCTAAGGAAGGAGGAGATAGCACTAGGCCTTACTTTAGAAACACTAGAGTGAGCCTCTCTCCCCTATGGTTTTTTTTCTGGGGCCCTACCATAACAACACTTCAAAATTTTTCCTTCTAATCCTTAGCCATCCTCCTTCAACCCTTGCATCCTCTATTAAATTGACTCCATAAGCCCAAAAGCATTGATCTTATACCTCCATTGTTGAAGTGAAAGTGATAAAACAAACTCTCAAACTCTTTTCTAAATTGAAACCCTAACTAACTGCTAACCCTAAAGTTGCTGACATAATACTTGAATATCTCATCTTTATGCAGCAACATCTTGTTTAAGAAGGAATTGAATGGTGATTTAGGCATTAATTGATGTTGTGTTTATTTGTTACATTGAATGCCTTCTCATTTTAGTATCTATTGAGGAAGTGATATTATTTTCATTGCTATATTAATAAACATTGACTTCGTCAATATTTATTGCCATAGTTTCTTATTTCAATATCATATAGTCTTATGAAGTACTAACCCATTGAATTATAGCTTGCATATATTGGTTTGTTGTTGCTTTGTTCCAGGAAGGTGTTCTCCTTTGGGGCTTCATTTCATTATTGGTTGTTTAGCCGGGACTATCGGTTTTGGTAGTGACCTGTGAAGGGGGAACTTTACCTTTGTCCTTTTGACTTTTACCTCTTCAAAATTCCAGGATACCGGGGACGTCTCACCTGGGCCTAACCTCCCTAAAGAGAAAGAACCTCTCCATTATGGTGACATTGGGTGGGATAGGTTCCTGTTACTCCAGTATGACCTCCATATTATATCCATTTGACCTAGCTACAAACTGTGCGATAACATTTTTTATCGTTGTCGGGGAACACTGAGTCAAATCTCCTCAAACAACACTTTTTGGTAAGCCTTGCCTCAAAGCCTTATCTTACAAGCTTACCTGGCGACTCCACTCGGGTGTTTTCCCTTTCTCTTTGATAGTTTCAGGAAAATTATCTGGCGACTCCACTAATATTTATCAGGGTGCCACCTTACTTTCTGTGATATTTCCAAGTTATGGGATCATGTCACACTGGGACCAAATGTATCAGAGTATTGATTTCATAAGTTTTCAAGGATACCCAAATTACTTTGATACAAAATGGCTAAACAACTCTCCAACGTTTTTGGGCCTCCCAACTCCTCACATCATAAACTTTTTGGAGTATTTGAGCGAGATAAAGTTGGGAGGAGAGGATGCTCTTATATAATTGTTCTTACTCACTCTTCCATCTTACTTACAAGATCATTTTAAAAGTTGTTGCAAGGACATGGGTATATCATTTTTCATACAACTCATCAGTAGGTTTATAGACCTTACTAAGCCACATTGCGAAATGTATGAAGATGTCCTTCAAAACCTCATGGTAGCCTTAGACGACAAAGGATTCACCACTGAGATTGTAGAATATCTCAGGAAGGCATATCATGATCAATACCAAGAATCCTCTCATATAAAAGATGGGGTTTATGAAGACCATTATCAACCCCTTGAAGAGGAGTAAGACCTCTCCCATAATCCAAGAGAATCCAGTGAAGATGTAACTAGAAAGGTGGATTATGAGGATGAAGCACCAGTAACTACCCCTCCATCCAACAAAGCTCTCCAAGATCCTATTCCATCTACACAAGATGAAGAGAATGATGTAAGTCATTTTCCTTTCCACTTTTTTGATGATACCTTGTTCTATGACTCAGAGAGTGAAGAGGAAATGGAACCCTTGGACAACATTGATCCTCTATGTCTCAAGACTGAAGATGTGGAGGAAGATCTTCCACTTGATGAAGTTATCTGAACACTTGAAGCTCCTGCATGGGAAGGATTAAACAAGGTGAGTTATTTCAAAACTTTCAATGATTATTTATTTTATGATGTAGAGAACAAAGAAGTATCGGATGTTTTAATCCCTTCATATTATGATGAACATAATGACTTTGTTGATAATTTTGATGAATTCATACATGTCGAGAAATGTGGATGGGATATGATTAGATATGATGACAATCCCATGTACGACATTGATGGTCCTTTCCAAGGGTTGCCTTTGCATTTATCACATGAAGTTACTAATAATTTTGACATCTGGCAACAAGAATCTGACATTATTCAGACACCCAAGGATGACCTAATGATATGCTCTCCAATTAATTTTTGGTCGTACTTTGAGGACTTTGATGACTATCCATATGAGCACTTAGATTCATCCTATGAAGAAATTTATTAGCCAACGTTATGCTCAGATATTGATAAAAATAAGGAAGTTACTTCCCTGAAGCAGGATACTTGTGATAAGATTTCCCACCCTCCTTTGATGACTTTACCTCAGTATGTCACTAAAGGTGTGGTTTGGAAGCATGTCCCTTATCCCAAGTCTCCTGTAAGGTAAAACCTCATTCTGGATTTTACTGGAAAGTTGAGTGCCTCAAGAAGAAGCCTATTATCACAGTGTTCCAACCTCCCCTTTAGGAATGGTCAGTCATCCTTTCAGTTTTTTCTAATCCCTCCTCAGGCCTTAAGTTGTGAAGATGTCCAAGGTAGCCAGCATTCAGATTCCTTGAGTCAGTCTCCTAAACCTTTGACTTTTYACAATCCATTCCTGAGATGGATTAATCACTCTTCTGAGAGTATGCATTGGGATCACTTTTTCCCTCCCACCCACCTCCATGAGTTAGAATTTTATMTTTCCGATGATATGATATATATTCTAAMCCATGACATTTTTGTGCTTGATTTGTCACTATTTTGGTTTATGATGAAGCACAAAGGCAGGTATTGAAGAACGTTTCTGGATTGTCTTCACTAGTTGTTTGACTACACCCAACATTTCAGCAACAGGTAAGTACAGGTAAGAAGTTTGCTTTCATCTTCTTACTCAATGATTGCTTCATTTCAGTATATATATATATATATATATATATATATATATATATATATATATATATGTATGCTGGGGTAGAATTACCACACCATTTTTGTTATTGATGCCCCTATCGAGTTTGAGTAGGTCTGTAGTTTATACCAGAGATGCTAAGGTTCTCATGCGCCCTACAATGAGCACATGTTCCTGAGTTGGAGCCAGATGTTATCTGTGATTTTTAGGGATAACCAAGAGATCATGTCTCAAGGCCCATAGGTCCTAGACATGGAGTACCAAGAGAAGGATTGACCTGAGCATGGCCCTGGAGGGCCCATCATTTTCTTGGTCCATCAGCTTTATCCTGTCAGCAATAGCAACATCCATCACCATCGGTTTGGTCTTGTATTAGACGAGGTTCTTTCTCCATGAGGTAATTGGTCTAGGTATCATGGTATGTGTCACTTTTGATCATTGAAACCTCTAAATATATTCATTTGATTACTTTTATCTTTAACAACTGCTTAGATATTACATTATCTCACTTGACCATGCTCTGGGGGATTGACAAGGTATCCTAGCGAGCCTGTGCCCGTAGGTCTTGGTTTTCCACTGGGGGATTTTTGAAAATCCATCATATGCTCCCATCATAGCACCACTATTTCATCTTATCTCCCACTCACATGTCCCATTCCCCTTGTTCGGGCATTTGGTTGACCTGTTTGTAGGATTGGACCTTATCTTGTGGGAAGAAGGGGCTAAAGGCCCAAAAGGTAAAAGTAGCTGGTAAAAGATAAAATCCTAGAAATAAAATCTCAATATGCTTCACCCAGGGATCCCCGAGAAGGAAATAAAAGGCCTCTCAGCAAGAAACAAGGGGTACACAGAAAATAACAAACAAGACCTAGTTAAGAGGATAGGGGGTCTCATCACGAGCCAACTTATTAGGTTCATGGGTACCTAACAGTATGACATTTCCACCATCTGGTTACCACGCCAGGGCAGTGACTTTTGGTTGCGTGGCCAAGGGAAAGGGGGTCTGATCACGAGCCATCCTTCTCATCTCTATGATAGTACTTGTGGGTAACACTATCAGCTCTGGTCACCATGCCAAGTTAGTGTCCTCTGGTTAGCCCTTGAATAAAAAGAAAAAGAGGAAGAAAAAGAAAATAAAAGAAAAGAATAAAGGCAAGAATGGGCTTCGAAAAATTGCATCCATGACAGGTACAACTCGCCTTCTACAAAGGAACCCACAGATAAAATCATGCATCTAGGGCTCTCACTTCACCCACATGTCTGGACATCCCCTAGCCACATCACCTAGCTTACATGGCTTGGATGAAACCTTCTTGGAAACTTCCCCTTTCTTGTGGATACTAGCCCAATATGACGTCTTGTCTTTTTCTCCAGTCTTGTATTGTAGGTTTTTTAAAAGTATTTGAGCTATTGATTGATGTATTAGGGTCTTATGCATATGTTTGATAATATTGATGATGAAACATGATCAACATTGCTATGATCCCAGTGACTGATGTGCCCATGATAGGCATAGCCTTTGATGTGCAGGATCATGCTCGATGGACAGGTACCATTTGGACCAGTACACATGGGGAGATGATCAGTTCAGACCTCCATGGGGTTGAAGAGCCCACCAGATGGATGTTGAGACACCATCAGGGGGCCGAGACAGGACAGTGGTTGATTAGGGTCTTGCACCGGAGAAGAAGAGGATGTTCCATCAGAGGAACTTTGGCGGAGCACGGCCTAGGGGGAATGACCCCTTTTCAGTAGAACGTTGGCCTTGGAAGGCTCAAAATGTCACCATCCTCACCATGACATCATCCATCTTCATGGAAATTTTTTGAGGTAGACTGGGCAATAGTGGCACATGTGGCATGTTGGAGAGGCCCTTGGGGGCTAACGTTTTTCTCCTGGATGTCTCATTTTCCCTAGAAGGGGATAGCACCTCTCTTGAAGGGGATTTTACCTTTTTTACAGCTTAGTTAGGGTTTTAATTTGACAATTTAATGTAAAAAATAGTATTATGGCCTTGTTGACCTTTTTATGACCTAAAAGTTAATTAAGGTCAATGATGCAGTATATATTGAGGATTTTTAGCCTCATTTTAACATAACACATCACTCGCTCATTAGTGAGGTCTGATTTTAGCATCCTACTTGGGTATTCTTGCTAGTTTAGTGAGGCACACTTGTTGAAGGAAGGCATTTCTTGTCATTTTATGGTTTTTCTCTTGAAGGAAGGTGTTACAACTAGGGTTTGCATGGTTATTTCTTGATGAATTGTAAGTATTTTTCTACAAAACTTCTTGATTGAATGGTTGTAGTCTTATTTTCTTACATGTATTTATAATTTTGTTGAATCAAAACCCTAGGTGAAAATCACACAAGTAGGTTGTTGTCTCATGTCCCCTAAAAGAGAAATTTTTAGCCATTGAAGAAGGAAGAAAGAGCCTAGCCATAGCTACACTTCCATTTTTTTCTTCTCCCTGAGTTAGCCATACTTTCCAAAAGTCAAGAAGGAGGAGACATCCCAGGCCTAGGTTATCTACACCTAGGGTCGTTCGTCTTCTAGGGTTTAGTGATAGAGACTTGCTGTAGAAAAACTCTCCCTCAATACACTCTCTTGTCTTGATTTATCTTTCATGCTATCCATTTTTGGCAAGCTAACCCAATGAAGGAGGAAAGAGCACGAGGCCTTGCTTTATCAACACTGAAGTGAGCCTCTCTCCCCTAGGGATTTGATTATGGGGGCCTTCCATAGCAACACTTCATAACTTTTCCTTCTAGTCCTTAGCCTTCCTCCTTCAACCCTTGTGTCCTCTATTAAATTGAATCCATAAGCACAAAGGCACTGATCTTAGACCTCCAGCATTGAAGTGAAAGTGATCAAACAAACTCTCAAACTCTTTTCTAAATTGAAACTCTAACTAACTGCTAACCCTAAAGTTGTTGACGTCATACTTAAATATCTCATCTTTATGAAACAACGTCTTGTTTAAGAAGCAATTGAATGGTGATTTAGGCATTAATTGATGTTGTGTTGATTTTTTACATTGAATGCCATCTCATTTCAATATCTATTGAGGAAGTGATATTATTTTCATTGCTATATTAATAAACATTGACTTCGTCAATATTTGTTGACATAATTGCTTATTTTAATATCAAATAGTCTTATGAAGTACTAAACCATTGAATTATAGCTTGCATATATTGGTTTTTTGTTGCTTTGTTTTGGGCAGGTGTTCTCCTTTCGGGCTTCACTTCATTATTGGCTATTTATCCGGGACTATCTGTTTTGGTGGTGACCTGTGAAGGGGGAACTTTACCTTTGTCCTTTTGACTTTTGCCTCTTCAAAACTCCAGGTTATCGAGGATGTCTCCCATGGGACTAACATCCCTAAAGAGAAAGAACATCCCCATCATGGTGACATTGGGTGGGATATGTTCCTATTACGCCAGTTTGGCCTCCATCTTATAGCCATTTGACCTAGCTACAAACTATGCGATAACAAGCCCAATGTTTTGAAAAAATATAACAAAAGTCATTCCATGAACTAATTGAACCGTGTTTTAGATCTCTAAAACATAAGGCAACTTCTCTCATTAGAGATTTAGAAAATAATCTCATAACAACATCTTCATCTATAATTTCCAGATTATCAACAAAGTTTACAAAAGCCTCCAAATGTTTCTCAGCTGAAATATGATTCTCTCCGGTGAAACGAGGAAGGTACTCAAAAAATTCTAGAGGATAAGGATGAATATGAGATGAGAGTTGACGAGGTTTAAACACCCTTTGTCTAATCTTAGACTGAAATTTTGTGGGCTGAAAGAAAGGTTTAGCAGTAATGCCAAAAGGTGTTGAAGTCTGAGTAGGTTTGGAATCAATCTTAATTTCCTCAAAGTTACATGGCTGATCCGATTCAAAAGGAATTTGAATACAATGATCATTTGTATGAATGGGCTGAGGTAAAGCTACCGAATCTACATCTACAATATAAGTAGGCTGCAAGATTTCCTCTTCTAAAGTTGGATATATGAAAGAATGATGATGATTTTCTGAATACACAAAATAGAAAATGATTCTCTTTACACTCAAAGGGAAAAGTATGAAGGATCTGATAAAGAAATACAATAGTTTAGGAAGAAGACTAATGAATTGATACCTAGATTTTAAATTCAGACTCTTCATCTTCTTTCAAACGGATCCTCCCCAGTGTAGTCTTTAATCATGGAGTCGCTAGGCAGATGATATAGTCAATTCTATGTCCTCCTTTTGTCTTCCATCAAAATTCAAATCTATGTCGTTCTTCCCAGGGAAACTAGCTTCACTTCCATTCCTCAGGAACAACGCCAATTTGTTATCACTCCAAGAGTTTGTCCCTGACTGTAAAGGGAATGAGCTTGGTAACTTAATAAATACTCAATGATCTGTATCTATTGGATCAAGTTGGATGACTTGATATTCTCTCATACAATCAAAACATATGAATCACTCAAATATAAAAGGGCCTTCAACTACACTTGTTCAGAAAATTAAATAAAGATGTGGTAGTATGGAGAATGCTTATCATATTAGTGGAAACACATATTCAACTGCAAATGTGAATGACCAATTATAACAAACAGAAATATCTACGAGCCTATTTCATCAACAAGGAGACAAGATGACAGTTGTCTATCATTAGATAAACATAGACAAATGCTCAAAACATTTACTCATAGACATAGACAAGAAAAAAATATGGAAGTCTGAACATACACAGTGAAAGAAGATTTCTGGTTTAATATGTATTCATAAAGTCTGAAATACAAGTAACAGTCAAATCCCCAAGGTTGAACCATAGTGCTTGAGACTTTTATTCCCCCTCCTCATTACAAATAAGTGCTTAAATAAATATAAACCAATAATCAAATCTTTCCTATTTTTCTGGAAACAAAATTACCAGAAGTCCTAAAATGAAATACAAATCTAGATATTGTTGCATAAATTTAGAAGTACTTGATCTATCCACTTTCTTATGAATAACTCTTTGTTGGAAAGTGCCTCAAAATAGATGAATCCATCCTCAATGTGAAAATTTTTCTTCTAGAAATATTGAGCATGATCTATTTTGATTTCCATCTGGAACAAGTTAATTTTGTTTCTAGAAACTCTGCCACCTTCCTGCCTGGAAATCTTGAACTGCTTGATTTTGGCCTGAAAATGTGAAACAAATATCTTCTGACTTCCATTAAAAATAATATGTCATCCAAATATATCATCGATTGATTTTCCTTCCTAAAAATGGTGTTTGAGATGCTAGAAATCTTAATATTGACATGCTCTGCCACATACTCTGTTTGACAAGATATCTTGATGCCTCAAAATCTGGGGACAATGCTTTGATGAGAAATGTGGGATGTTTTGAAGGGGTTTTCTATCTCCATCACTTTGAATCAAATCCCTTGATAGAGAAACATTTTTGAGTTCCGTGAGATGCTCAAATATTGTTTAGGCATGGAATATGAGACCACATTTTCCATCTTCTCCCAAGCCATTGTTTCATAGACCGGATCCTTTAATCCAAATGTTGCATTGGTTTAAACTGAGAAAAACACTAGTTCTCAAAATCAATGATTAAAGCAACTTCTGAGGCATGGCACCCGGGAGTGAGGGGTTCTCTAGATGAAACCCTATTCCAGTAATCCATCGGAGTTGATGGTTCTGTAATTCGAGTCTCTATATTTTTTATATGCCTAGTTGCAAGTCACATCACAAACCATTTCGAGGACTCTTGGTCAATTCCTCCTCAGGGCATAAAAACCTAACAAAGCAACATTTTTGAGTTTCATGAGATGCTGCAAGATTGTTTAGGCATGGAATAGGTGACTATATTTTCCATATTCTCTCAAGGCATGGTTTCATAAATTGGACCCCTTAATCAAAATGTTGGATTGCTTCAAACTAAGCAAAACACTAGTTCTTGAAATCAATGAGTAAAGAAACTTTTGAGGCATGGAACCCAGGAGTGAGGGGTGATTTAACTTAAATCCTATCCCAATACTCCATCAAAGTTGGCGGTTCCTCAATCCAAGTCTCGGTTTTTGTTTTATGCCCTGTTGCAAGTCGCATCCCAAACCATTTCGGGGACTCTTGGCCAATTCCTCCTCGGGGCATAAAAGCCTAATAGAGCAACGTTTTTTAGTTCCATGAGATGCTTCATGCTTTTTTAGGCATGAAATAGGTCACCACATTTTCCATCCACTCCTAAGGCATGGTTTCATAAATTGGACCCCTAAATCCAAATGTTTCATTGCTTCTTACTGAGCAAAGTACTAGTTATCAAAATCGATGAAAAACCAACTTCTGAGGGGTTGGAACCGAGAGTGAGCGGTACTCTAGCTAAAATCCTATCCCAGGAATCCAACAGAGATGATGGTTCCTCAATCTGAGTCTCTTTTTTCATTTTATGACCAGTTGCAAGTTGCATCCCAAACCATTTCGGGGACTCTTAGCCAATTCCCCCTCAGGGCATAAAAGACTAACAGAGCAATATTTTTGAGTTTCGTGAGATGCTGCAAGATTTTTTAGGCATTGACTAGATGACCAAATTATCCATATTCTCTTGAGTCATGGTTTCTTAAACTGGACCGCTTAATCCAAATGTTGAATTGCTTCAAACTGAGAAAAACACTAGATCTGAAAATCAATGAGTAAAGCAAATTTCGAGGCATGGTACCCAAGAGTGAAAGGTGGACTAGCTGAAATCCTATCTCAGTAATACATCGAATTCAATGGTTCCTCAATATGATTCTCGATTTTCATTTGATTCCTAGTTGCAATTCGCATCCCAAACCATTTAAGGGACTCTTCGCCAACTCCTCCTCAGGGCATTAAAACTAACTAAATTCTACATGTCTGTGTCAACTAACTACTATATCTTACTGCCTTGAAAAAAGACTGCACCAATTTCAACTTCACATTGAGTTTAACAACCACTACTTCCTACATAAAAATGTGGGTTTCACTATTGTTAACCATCGCCATTACTAACTTATTCTTCAACTTGGATTGAACAAAACTAACATTTGTATAGTTCTACTCTTGCCTTGAATAAAACTAATATTTGTATAGTTCTGCTCTTGTCTTGAACAAAACTAATATTTTTATAGTTCTAATCTTGGCTTGTCTTAGACATTTTGCCAACTAAAGCACCCAAGATTTGCAACACATCAACTGATGGTTGGATTTATTACTCCATAGCATTGATCCTCATCTTCAATGGACATTTCTTATAATAATTATAATTTTCAAAAATCCAACAAACAACAACCTTACTAATATTTTTTCTTAGATCCATATGATAAACTTATCATGTTCTTAGTGTTATCACATTAATGTGTCCTTAATATGTCCAAACTCAAGAGGGATATCACATTACATTAGGTGGTTGACCACTATTTCATACTGTAAATTCTAACCATAGTGCACATTGCTTGCATGGATAAGTGAGTCGAATTAAGGTGCACCCACCTAGATATTCATACCCTTCACTAAGTTCAGAATCCACTGCATGCATGAGTGCCCCTACTAATATTGGTAATTTCACCCTAGTCTAATTGTGCATCCAAAACTAAATATATATATAAAAAATTAGAACTTTGAATATAGAAAAAAAAGTTCATAAATTGGAACTAGGATGATGATGGACTGCTAACTAAAAACATGTGCACATGCAACTGAAGGTACAACCAAATAGGTACATGCTAGATATTTCTTCGTCGAGTGAGGAAATCTTAGGAAAAATAGAGGGAAATGCAACTGCATCTAGTAGATATGATAAGAAAACAAGGACCAGAGGTGAAAAAGTCAGAATAAAATTTTGTAGACGCATGTAATTTTTTCTTTCCGAAGGAGGATCATTCTCTTATGATGATGAGACCATAGGATACATAGAGGTGCCACTTAGGCATAAGCATCTGGTGAAACAATGGGTACCTAAAGAACTACCTCTTATAGATGTTGACTTCATTGTCAACAATAAGACATATCGCATTGCACCATCCTCCCTACATGGCCTGGGGATATTTTCCATGGATGGAATAATTGTAAAATACAATACAGTAACTGAATTGATGGACTATTTAGGACCGTTTTACAATTATAATGATTGGATGCGGCTGGTCCGATACATGCAAAGTATGTGGAGATGTTCACTTGCTCCAAATTATATACAACTAATAAAAAAGGATAAAAATAAAGGAGTGAATATCTATATTGATGGAAGGCCTAAAGATTCCAACAATATCATAGGTTTTATAAACAACACATGACCCGGGACAACAAACAAGCAACCGAATTTCATATATGAGGGACGTGAAGCGAATCAGGGAGTCCTGTGCGCAATAAAAAAATTAGCTCCTGGGGAAGAGTTATTAGTGGATTGTCGTTTGAATCAAATAGAAACATCGATTAATAGTGTGTGGGTACTTATGAAACACCTCTTTAATAAAACTCTACATATTGCATTATATTTTTTTATTATCTTTAACATTGTTTTAAATATTTCAGTATGTTCCCAATTTTATAATAATGTGGGAGCTTGATCGTTGAGGTTGATTTTATTTGGGTGGCAATCAATTTTTTTGTTATCATTAACAATTTTTTAAATATTTGGGGTTTTTAATTATATTATAATGTGGCAGGATGATCGTGGAGAAGGGCCAGCCGTAGAACATGTAAATGATTACCAATTTCCACTTTCATTTTACGTAAATTTTATTATTTTCTTATATAATTTTATTGAAATAACATCATTTTTGTTCAAATTATATGTAGGCCACGGGCCATGTTGATCATGATTCTGTCGATGAGGAGGGGTTGTATTCATCCCCTGATCCGATGGTCTTAATAAAAAAAAGAGATCATTAAAGCGAACATGGAACTTGCTAGCTTATTAGATTGTCTAGATCAAACTCCCGACATCATAGCAAAGATCAATCTCCTTATGTCACAACCTAACACATATAAGGTAATAACCATGATTTAAATTGTTTCTTTCTAGTGTACTTATATGTTCAATTATGAAACTTTGTTCTTGAACTTTTACATTATCTCATGAAAAAACATTTTCTTTTTTATAAAGAGATTTTTGGAGCCTTTTTAGCCCGGTGTTGGTAGTAGTGGTGCTACAAAGATGCTACAGAGTCCTGATGTGGGAGGTCATACATTTGCTAGAGTACTATTTACTTCTCCATATTCCACACATAATTTATATAGGATCCATGAAACGCACTGCTAGACATCCACACATCGGTCAAAGTCTAGAGATGGTGGCATAGATGAGGTTGGCGATGTGGTTGACATAGTTGCATTTCCTATTGCTAGATGTGTGACAAGTACGGGGACCCTTATGTGCACATTTTTGGTCGACGATAATGGACTTCCATTAAAACAATCAAGACTCCCAGGTAGTTTTAATTCATATTTTAATCATTTAATGTTATCCATCTCATACACAAATAATCTAGATTATTAATTTTAAATTAATGATCATATCTTTTTGTGTGTAGGAAATGATCATTTTTATAGACACCTAGAGAGCAAGGCCTTGTTGATTTTTAGGGCAACCTTACGCATGAAGTGGAATTACCAGAATTCAATCCTCAAAAAGGAACTTATGGATTATCTTGAAGGCCTCTTTGGAGTAGACACGTTCAATAAAAAAGCGGTCACCTCTGCAGAGGACGAATATTTAAAATATACATGCGATGTTTATAGATGAATCTTGGCAGGAAATCCTAGGTATGAGCATCCTCCCTCAATTCAGAGAGGGAGTGGGAGGAAATCATTGATGATGAAAAAGAGAAGATTTTGAAAATATTAGGAGAACAAATAACTGGTACACCAAGGTAAATTACAATATTTTGATTTCAATACCATCTTTATTTTTCTTTAGATCTAAATAAAAGTGTGGTTATATATAACACACTTGAAATTTTTTATGATAGGTTTCCTGACACTTCGAAGGAAACCAAAGAAAGGATTTCCAAACATGGCCAACACAAGTTAGGCTAGGGAGGCTACTTGAGGTTACAGTCACGAATAGTAAGTGCCCAAATATCTTAAGAATATTATTTGTATCTCCTTACAACTTTCAGATAATTTCATCCAAAAACATTAAAAAAACATACACTTATGCAATGCAAGGCAGCGACTTCAGAACTAAAACCACGGAGGAAGACCCCCAACTTGGTTGCAAGTATGATTATAAATCCGTGGTTGATCATATGAAAATCATGGGGTAGACCCCAAGATCCAGTTTACGGGATAAGGTAAATAAAAATCAGTCCACATTAACCTTTCATTACTTATAAAATACATAAATGTTTGATATTGTCCATAATTTAATTTATTACTTTGTTTTAATCAAGGTATCAACACTATCAACGAAACCATTAGTACTGGAAAACAAAGCATTGATAGTTCAATGCATCTATAAGATCATGGTTCTCCCCAACAGCCCCATCCTAGTGAGGTGCATCCCCAAGATGTTCCTGTGACTGAGGCCGACGATGATAAAATGGTTGTATATTAATCATATACTTAATAATTTTGTGATTATAAATTTTGACGTTTCAATGGAAAAGAATTTCATAGTTGATCCTCCTCAACCTAAAGATTAGGTGAACAGGCCAACATCCATTCCAACAGTTTCGACTAGAGGACCAAGTAAATAATTACATTGCAGGGTTTTTTTTAAATATTAATGAACTACTTCAATGATATTTAAAAATTGACCATATAAATTTAATATTTTTTTTTTTGTAGGTGATGGCCCCTCACAACAACATCCACACTATTTGTATGAGACTAGACGTACTTAGCATGAAAGGACTGAAACAACATCATCTATTGAAGATCACCTAGTAAACAAAGACATGGAGATGGATGAATTACTTAAGACCTAGAAAGCACAAAAGAAGACTAAAAGAAATTCATGATGTGTAATACTTTTATAAGACAGTTAGATGTACATTATATAGCTGAACATGTAATGATGCATATAATGCATTGACATTATGGGTACTTTTTCATCTGATAATATACACAAGGCTATTTCTATGGCTTGTATATATCTAGGAATGTAATTTTGTTATACACTTAATAATAATTTCAGCTTCTCTTATAAGACTTGGTATATATTGATTCAATACTCCTTGGTTCTATTGGTTCTATTGGCCTTGACATACAATTTATGCATCGATTTGTGGCTCCATTGATATCATCTTAGCGATTTGAAGGCATTGGTAAACATGAAATTTAAAAGAATGAATTGTTCAAGTTTGGATTTAAATTTTACATGCTTGTTTGTTTGTGGGTTTCAAGAGTTCCAAACTTGTATCTGTTTTTCTTTTAAGAATGACAATCTCTTTTTATTTTAATATATAACGTGAGAATCCAAGAAAGACCTGGTGCCTTGTGCTTGGGCTATGGAGTGTAGGAAACAAATAGAACTTGAATATGCAATATGCAACTTCCAAAATCTTGTGACACGATATATGAAACTTTGAAAGTCTTGTGACATGTGACATATAACAAGCATMTTTTCCAAGCAATGTGAAAATTTTAAACTTGGTGCAACATGCAAAAATAAATTTTTGGGAAGATGCAATAATAAGTTTTTGGAAGCTGTAAAAAGAACTTAAAAAATATTACAACTTGTGACATGCATTTTTCAAAATCTTTTGACATGCAACATCCATCTTTGAAAATGTTGCAACATGCGATATGCAACATGCAAAAATAATATGTTCCATGCACGTGAAATTTGAACTTGGTCTAACCTGTTAACTTTGAACTTGGTCTGACATATGACATTCAAAACATGAACTTGGTGTGACGTGTGATATGTGAACTTTGAACTTTGTGTGACATGCAACATGCATCTTTTTGCAACTTGTGAAACACATATTTTACTATTTTCACCACAAATTTTGAACCCAATTTTTTTTTGTGTCATATTTGTACCATTGTAAAGGTCTTGTTAAGATATGAAACTTCATTGTTACAATGTGCATCATATCAATATTCATGTCTACAATATGTGGAGGGTTATTCAAGGTTTCAAAAATTTCTTCATATTTTCCTACTTTAATCCTCTCATGGTAATGTTAATCCATATAGAGGTTCAAGATATAAACACTCAGTGTTCTAATGTTGACATAAATTCCAATCTTCACTTTGTCGATTAGAGGGCACAATTTTGGCAAAAAATTTATGTTTTTAGTTCCATGATTTTTTTTTTTGTTTCTTCAACAACATTAAGTATTAAACATGAGGGGTTGGAAATGGTGATGTAAAACATTTTATAATATTTTTTCAGAGCATTACCCTTCTTTTTGTTGTGTCTTTTCATTGTGTCTCACATGACAAAGAAAAAAAATCACATTGCCATTGTCAATTTATATGTGGAGGCTTATTCAAGGTTTCAAGAATTTATTCATACTTTTCTATAATCCTCTCATGGTCATGTTAATCCATATAGATTTCCATGATATAAACAATCATTGTTATAATATTGACATAAATTCCAATCTTCACTTTGTCGATTAGAGGGCACAATTTTGGCAACAATTTAATGTTTTTAGTTCCATGAAATTTCTTTTGTTTATTCAACAACATTAAGGATTAAACATGAGGGGTTGGACATGGCGATGTCAAACATTTACTCTTTCACACATGTGTGTCATCTTAGTCTTCATGTCTACAATATGTGGAGGGTTATTCAAGGTTTCAAGACTTTCTTCATATTTTCCTACTTTAATCTTCTCAGGGTCATGTTAATCCATATAGAGGTTTATGATATATACACTCACTGTTCTAATGTTGACATAAATTAAAATCTTCACTTTGTCGATTAGAGGGCACAATTTTGGCAAAAATTTAATGTTTTTAGTTCCATGAAATTTCTTTTGTTTCTTCTACAACATTAAGGATTAAACATGAGCTGTTGGAAATGGCGATGTCAAACATTTTATAATATTTTTTCATAGCGTTACCCTTATTTTCATTATGTCTTTAAATTTTATAATCCATATATAGGTTCATTATATAAACACTCATTTTTATAATGTTGACATAAATTCCAATCTTCTCTTTGTCAATTTGAGGGAACAATTTAATGTTTTTAGTTCCATGAAATTTATTTTGTTTCTTCAACAACATTAAGGATTGTTTCTTCATGTCTTTTGTTTCACATGTTCAAATATATATGTAACAATTTTACCTTGAAATCTTAGGTTGAGGTTCATCCATATACATATAGATAGACACGAATTTGGGTACCTTGGAATTCTAGTGAAATACAAAGGACCAAAATCTTTAAGGTCTCCTTCCTTATTATATATATTTTTTTCAAAACCTTGTGTTGCATTTTTATTTAGGTCATCATAATATTTTTATTATAGTTTCCTATGTAAACCTATTATTTCAACCTCATTTGTTGGTTCCTCATGGAAAATTTCATAATTTTGTCATTGATGAGAGAAACCAATGTTATGGCCCCGATTACTTGCCACTCATGTTCTTGAATATCATACCTGATTCACATAACCTCATTAAGCATAGATGCAGAATAATTTCCTTTCACTTTGATTTGGCACCAATAATTTGATTATCATTGAACCCATGGTTAGTGTTAGATGCAATATATCCTTAATTTTTTACTATAGTTGAAGAAAGAGAGATATCAATGCTATCATGAAGTTCTAGAGCATCACATGCCATACCATTTTTATATTGAAACATGCCATGAACATGTTCACATTATCCATTTTATATTTTCATATTGGGATCATTAGTATCCCATTCATTACTGTAAATTCCCAAGGTTTTTCCACACATCTTACAAATCGCTACTAAAATAGAGGGAACCCAACACCATAAATGAAGAAAACAAAATAAATGACAATCAGAGAGTTTTCACCATATGCCAACTAATTTGTCCCTTTAAAAAAACTTCATTGATGTGAAAAGGAGCAACGTGTCTATGAGAAAAGACCAAGTTTATCCCCCACATATATTCAATAAGGTGTGTGGGATATGAACTATGATGTAAAAAAATTGACAATATTATCTTCTGGATGATCCACATTAGTCACTTCTAGTTGTCAAAAATTTTAACCCTAATCATGGTTCATCATCGCAACAGATAATATGTCTAATTCACAAGAAGTGACCTAAAGCCCTAGTATCATGCTTAGAGATTAATGTAAAGGATTTGAGCCAACACCTTAGGCCTACGAACCAATACCATGATAAGGGGAACCCAACACCATTGATGAGGTCAAAAAAATAAACTACAATGAGAGAGTTATGATAGCATGTCACCGAAGCTACAATAAGTAAGAAAATAATGCAACTTTTGTTGATAATAAAAGAGAGCATGAGATGTCATCATATTCTCAAACTAACACCATGCCTCCACTTGGAAATTCTAGGCATTTCCATACAAAAATAGGAGAACCGAGTAGCAACAAAAACCACCATGAATATAGTGCAAATCTTGTAACTAAACCTTCAATGGAAATATTAGGAAAGGAACCCACTATCACAACAATTATTATGGTTTTTGAAGACCCAAGATATGCATTATATGTGTTTAGGATGACCTCCCATACCCATAACACAATGTTAAAAGTCATATCCAAGAAAAATATCAAGTTACGATGTTTTTATTCATAATCACGGTCGTAAATGTCATATAGAGGATCCTCATATAACTATCCATTGACAATGATTTGACAAAGACTACCCTTCTTAGGGTTCTATCCAATTATATTATTTCAATCCTTAAATATTATGCTCACCACCTCCATCAATATCTCTTTTGTGTTGCACAAAACTATAGTAGTCAAGATGTTGATTCTCTGGACTAGAGAAAATTTATCCATAACAATCAAAGGGATGTGCTCCGTAATTGGATTTACCATGTGAGACCTTGAAATGCCTTGCATACCATTTCTTTCTCTCACCCTCAATACAAGCCACTGAAAACTAATGATTCAAATAAATATGACTTCCCAACACCATGCTATACCATATCTATTGAATCTAAGGAATCAAAATTTTTCCCTGGTAATAATGCCAATTGTCATCTCCCAAAATTGCACTTTGAAATATGAAGTCCCACATAACAATCAAGGAAACCTCGATTCTACTCAAGATTTCTCACTACCACAAAATTTTCTCAAACCACATACTAATAATATGCCAAAGGGATCATCTATTAATATTCCAAAGGGATCCACAAGGGTAACATTGTTTCCTCCTGCATCCCACACTAAAACAACATAATACTAATATGCCAAAGGTATCTTATAAAGTCGATCCATTGCCCTCACTAGTTCCTCCATCATTTCTACATATTGCATATGAGACATAGCATGTTAGTATCTCATCTTCAGTAACTTTTGTATATGAAAATGGTTGTTCTTTTAATTAAAATCCAATTCAACTTATATTCCATTAATTTAACATAAATGAGATGTCAAACAATGACATAATGTTTACTCTAGAAACAACCCAAATGGGAAAAACAAATTTCAATGGCTACTCAATTCTCATTTTGAGAATCTTTGGTTAGAATGTAACTCATGGATATTTGTGCATACTTTCCTCTTTGGCCAAAATACCATTTGAGAGTCATATAAAAAGGATGAATAGGATATCTTGGGGGTAATGGGAAGGCCAGGAGACCGACCTTTTAGTTCCCATTGCTCTCTCTCTCTTTTTCTCCTATTTTCATTTTTCTATTTTATTTTGTTTTACTTTTTTTTCTTTATCTCATTTAATTTATAAAATTTTCATTGTCCTTTATTATATAACATTCATTAATTTTTAAATTAAACTTGTAGGTATTGATTATTACAATCATTCCCATGTTCAGATCCATTTCAAATCAAGCCTCCACATTGAGAGGATTTTTGTTCTCCAAAATATTAGAGGACCAATCTAGAACAATGTTCCATCATTTTGTTTCTCTTGAACATGTATCTAGCTATGAATGTTGGATTTGAAATTTGTTACTGGCTCAAGTTCTTACTATGGATTTATCTCTAGTTCCTAGATATGTTTTCATGTAGCAATTCCACAAGAGGATGTGTGAATGACCTCCTTCTACTAGGACCAATTGGTTCCTAGCATGGAAAATTTTTTCTTATGTTGCACATGCATACCAAAACTCTATAAATGCAACAACTTCACTTGGATGACCTCCTTAGTGTGAAATCATAGCACCTTGTATAATTGGTTCAAAAATCAATTTTTTTTTTTTTTGCTCAAACATTAATATATATATATTTTTTAAATAAATTGTTGTCGTCGCAAAAGAGACGACCTCCTAGAAATATTTCTATGAACTTGCTATACAAATTACAAAAAAATGTATAGCAATTTCGTTGCAATATACTATGTTTTCATCTCTCTTGGAACGATCCCTTCGATAGCTCATTCATTGCAAACTTTCTTATGCTTGTCGATCTCGTGACAATATTCCTATATTGTGGGGTGTACGACGATATCCCTTTATTTTCACTCTTGCGACGATATCTCTAACATGTCACTCATGTGATGATATCTCTACATTGTCTCATTTGCGATGATTTTCATCGCTAGTCGTGCTTGCAATGATTTATCTACTTTGTCGCTCTTTCGACGATTTCCCTACTTAGTCATTCTGGCAATGATATTTCTTCTTTGTTGCTTTTGTGAAAACTCCCTAGTGTCATCTCTCTTGTGACATTCTTTCAGGTTTGTCAAACGTGATACATCACGAGAAGCGACATTTGGGATACCCAAGATTCATCACAATATCCATGACATAAAGTTGCAAGAGTGTCGAAATAGTCTTCGCAAAATGACACAAATTTGCAAGCGAGATGTTGTGGGAGTGAAGACTGTATTTGATTTTAAGGTGATTGAAATCATGTGGGATAAGGACTCTTATCATGCACTACTTGGTATTTATTGGGCGTAAGATAACTATGCAGTGATTGACCTAAATAAAGACATAGGCCCTTGATACATAGAGCCAACAGACAACAATATGGAGGGAGAAGACTTGGATCAGTTGTCCAACATAACAACAGGAAGAAGAGAAGATTTCATAAATCCTAATTTCAATAGATCAGTAGGTTGGAGGAGTATACAATCAATGGACGAGGATTTAGAGCTAGCATTCGACAGTTGGTAGCAAGGCTCTTATAAAATATTTTCAAGAAGATGCACAACTGTCGGGGAAGCTAGATGGGTTGGAACTAAGGTCAGACAATAGCCAATATATAATGGTACCTCATGACTTGAGGGTTTTCTGCTCAGCATGGAAAAAAAGGTAGAGAAATATCAATGGATCTTAGTATTGGATTTATCCCTCCAAAACACCACTGCCAGATGGTGGGCCAATCACAAAGACTTACTCAAAAATTGGGACGATGTAAAGGAAGCTATCAAATATAGATTTCAAAATAAAGAGTAGCTAGAATTAGATATGTGGACTGATTTCCAAGTTGTGTAACTGTTCAATGGAGAGTCTAATCCTAAATCACATATTGAACAATGCATGACACAATGACAAGTTGCAAAAATACCATCTCGCTTCTGGGTTCAAGTATTTCCCCACTCACTAGGTCTAATTCTGAAAGCTTGGTTCATGCATGAAGAAACCAGAAGATAGACCAATGACTGGAAAACATTGGAAGCTCACTTTTTCAAGTGTTATCACTGAAATTTCATCCACAAATGGTTACAGGAAGCCATCACCTTCAAACAACTATTAGTTCACCCATGGACCAAAAATCACCAAAAATGCATTTCCAAAAGGTCCAAAACTATACAACCAGTTATAAAATCAGCATGCGCTAAGGATATATAGGAAGCACGTGCACGTGCGCCGGTCAAAAATGCCCGAAAATCACACATGCGCCCGATGCGCAACTGTAAATGAAAAAAGTCGTGCACAACTCATAACGATGCATTTATGATATTGGTTGGCCTCCCACTCACTTCTAGTTCACCTTCCAATTCGATTTTACATCCAAATCTTGGTTGAATCCGGCTGGGTGGCTGGTCAAAGACCTAAAGGTGCCCTAAATAGCCCCTTGTTCACACTAAAATCTAGTTGAATAATGACTCAAAGTTATGCTATAAAAGGAATCCATGGGTGCACTACATTTTCAAGAAATTCATTTGTATTGTTATGCTATTGGTATTCTCTTGGAGGATCCTCTTTCCTCATCAAGAGTATGCTAGCACCACTACACTTAGCCATTCATAACACCTCTAGAATGAATGTGCTTTGGATTCTCTTCACCATTTCATCCTAGTTTCTCATTTGTAAGAAGAGCTTAATATTTTGGGGTTCAAGGGCCGTCTCTTGGAGGAAGAGGGGACCCAAAGTCTCTATTTATTCTTGGTGTTTTCTTTCCGCTAATACAATCCTTTGCATTGGTGGCATGAGTCTTATTTGTTCCTTGTCCTTATGTTCTTATGCACTATAGTTTAATTGTTTTTATCATTCTTAGTTTAATTATTTTCTTATCTTTTATGCTTTATCTTTCTAACCCTTTTCTTTACTGTTGTCTTACCTAGATGACCCAATTGGGCTTGTAAGCACCATTATTTTGCTCATTTAGGTGAAAAAATAGGTGCAATAGATTGGCGACTCCGCTGGGGAAAGGTATAAATTTCCTACCCCATTTGGGTTATTTTATCTCTTCTTTTTATTTATTTAACTTGTAGGTACCATAAAAAGCCCGAGCCGACCTGCAAAACATCAAATTCAAAGACGATTTAAGAGAATTCCATCCAGAATTTTCTTCACGGTCGCCTGATAGGTGTAATGGGTTTAACGGCCCATAGTCACGCATCATATGCATGTGCGCCAAAACCACTATATTACTCAGTGCCTTCTGCGCACCTGGACCCATAAGTCTCTTTTATTTCTCACATTGGCGCTCAAAGAACCTCTGTCTATTCTGAGACCCGCGCACCTATGCAGAAAAATACACATTGTAATCTTTTTTTGTTTTGTGGAGGGCCCATATCCTTACTAAAATTGATTCCGTGCATATTTTAATCTGCACCACACTTACATTGCCTCTCCATATAAATGGATTAGTCAAAACATAGGCACTTAGGGGTTTAAAATAATAATGTTTTTCTCTTTTTGTTTTCATGTTGCCACATGGATGGCTTTCTTTGATTAAAGGTTAAGTGGGAATCATTCTACATCACATTTAAAACTTTCATTGGGACCAGAAATTGGATATCAATCATTGAGTATGCTCTTCTCTCGCACTCCAAAGTGATCTTGAGAATTAGAAAGAGGTTGAGGGACAATTTCATCTCCCTTAAAAAGGCAAAATCTTTAGGAGAGGAAAACAACCCCCCTCGAGACTCCTCTTAGTTTATTTTTCAAACACATCTTAAAATTGTAAGGGCCCATACATGCCCACATGCTACAAAGATAGGATAGTGTTGAAATTTACTTTCTTATATTAAATCACTAGGGAAGTTTTAAAGTTTTTGTAACGGGCCCATACATGACCACATATCCACAATCTAGGACAGTTTCAAAGCTTTTTTAGATTAAATCACAATAGGGAGTTAAAGGAATAGTAAGGACCCACATGTCCACATGCTAGTTTCCTAGGGACTTTAAAATTTCGCAAGGTTGTACCAATGACACATAGTAACTTAGGTAATCAAAACTTGTAAGGACCAAGTGAAGTCCACATGCAGTAAGATGACACCTAAATTATTAAAAAGTTGGCACACTTTCACTTGTTCACACACAATGTTCACAAATCACTCACATAGTCTTATCTAGAAATTGTGTAGGTTGAAGCAAGTTTCCTCCATTGGGATTCTNAGGTAATCAAAACTTGTAAGGACCAAGTGAAGTCCACATGCAGCAAGATGACACCTAAATTATTAAAAAGTTGGCACACTTTCACTTGTTCACACACAATGTTCACAAATCACTCACATAGTCTTATCTAGAAATTGTGTAGGTTGAAGCAAGTTTCCTCCATTGGGATTCTGAAATATCCCACCCCTTTTCTTGACGAGACTATCCACTCCCACTTAATTTAAATGAGGTTGGTTTACACCCCCAATCTGTCAAACAACCACACCTAAAATCTTTCTAAAAACTCACTAATTTTTCCTCCACAGGAGGTGCCAAAAGAAATTTTTTAATCTAGGTAGGATTTCGGGGATATCAATCCAAATAACTTCCCGTTATATGGTTCTCACATCTTTAAACAATAGAGGTTTTCAAATAGGGAATTGTAAATCCTCCAAGTCAAGTGTTCCTACACCATAAGGCAAGGACACACCCGTGAAGGGTCGAAGGCCGAGGTCCAGTTGTTCTGTGCATCCCCAATTGAGGCACCCACCTCTTGGATGGGTTCAAGCCCGTGACCCATTTCTTAGGCCGAAAATATAAATGCCACACTTTGAACAAGGTACCTAGTGACCAAGTTTTAGGGCATCTACCCAGGTGGCGACTGTGGGCTGCAGTTGCACCCTCATAAGATTTTGTGTGGCTATTGGGAAATATCGCCAGTTCTTTTAGGATATGCACCCTCTACCCCTCATTATAACTGATTACTTCATCCTTCACTAGTACCTCTTTGGGTGGCTTCATACCCCAATGTTGAGTGCTATTGGAAGGTCCAGTGTGATTTAAGAGGAAGGAAATTACGTCTTTTAGGACACAAGCATTTGTTTTCTTTGTTCTCCCACATGGACAAAATCCACCTACCCACATGTATGCTTCTTTATCAATTGATTTATGTATGATGTTATTGTGATTACATATGATTGTGAGATATATTGTGAAGGCACAAGTCTCTTGTTCATTAATTCCTTTCATCACCATTTTCACACATCCACTTTGCTAGTTGGACATCATAAGGGACCCGCAGAACCCCCGTCATTCTAGACGCTTGCTAAATCTCCCTCCCATTCTAGGGGGAGTTCCTAGTCTTTCCAAATCATCGACCATAATTCCCCACACCCCTATGAGTGATATTATCTTGGGATCAACTTTGCTTGGTTCCACTCTACTTGGTTCCACTTCCAAAGGTAAAACACCCCCACACTCTCCTTTCCATGGAAGCACGGTGCCAACTTCTTCTCAAGGGGGAAGTACAAACCCACCTAGTCCTCCTCAAGGGTCAGGTACGCAAAAAACTCACACTATGGCTAGAACTAATCCTCCACCACCACCTCAGATTCCATACGTGGATTCCCTCAACATACCGAATCTCACTAAACTCACCAATGATCCTATATTTCACAACCCCACATGGCCAACAATGCCTACCAAACTACCTTCAGATATCCCCAAGTTTGAAGGAAAATCGGGAGAAGATCCCGCCAACCATATCATGACCTTTCACTTATGGTGCTCTTCAAATAACATGATGGTTGATTCCATCTGATTAAGGTTATTTCAATGTACACTCACTGGCCCATCAACTAAGTGGTATGTAGAATAAAAATATGGGTCCCACATGACCTTTGAATCCTTGGCCAAAGCATTCTTGACCTTCTTTCAACTACCAATTTGTCACGAAAATGGCCTCAAACTACTCTCAAAATTTAAGAAAACCTCCTCCATGCACATTGCTGATCACATTCATGAATGGAATCCGCGACACAGTCTTTGCAAAGCTGAAGCCACCCCACAACAATGTCTCAATTAGTTACTCAAATCACTTGTTTCCCTCCTTACCAAAGATGTAGCCACCACCTTCCCCTAGTATGAAGAAGAATCCATTAGAAAGACCCAACAGTTCAAACTCATTTATTCATAGTCAGGATACTTATATACAATACTACCTGACGCCCCAAGACCCATGCCATTTGGCCAAGACAAACCAGGATTATCTCACTCAACGGATGGATTGATTGGTACCACAACACACCACAATCCATACCCCCACAACCCACTATGTATGTTACACCTCCATATCCACCAGAATATGGAGGAAATCCTTACTACCCCCCTCCCCTTTACCAACAATCATATCCTGTTGTTCCCCCTCAATCATTGGGGGCACCCTCACCGGTACCCATGTTGTATTCGGTCTCTTAATCCAGTACAGGTCCACCGCCAACCACTGGATATAACCCTAGTAGTAGTGGAAGTACCTCTACTTCCTATACTCCATATGGATCCTATTCACATAACAATCCATATTTTCCATTTCCTAGTCCTCCCCAGTCGGTTAATACTCCACCGAGACAACCACATGCGGGTGTCAACTTTGTTCATCCCTTCCCCATTCAACAGGTTCATACATTTGAACAATTGAATAAGGCTAATCCGACTCATAAGAAGAAAGGAAGAAACCAAAACAATGACAATCCAGGACCAGGCAGGAATGAACCCCACAACCTCTCATTGGGGGCAACCAATACCAAGACCTCCAAGGGGGCACTAATAACAATATACCATGACAAAGGAAAAAAAAAAATCTTCGAACTAACTTCCATTGCACTATATGTGGTGAGTATGGAAATTATACTCATCATTGCCCCCAAATTCCTGATCTCTAATAGATGAGGGAATCCATGAACTCACAGTGCCCTCTGACACCATATTCCCCTCAGCAGGCCCCACAACAGTATTTGCAACCACTGTCTCCAACTGTTTTTCAAAACCCCATTCCATACCAAGGTGTGATGAACACCCAATAAGTGATCAACCCTAACCCACCACAAATGGGGAAATATCCAAACCCAAGTGCCACTCAAACCAGGAATTCGATTGATCACAGTGTCCTCCTCACCAGCGAAGAAATTATTCTGCAAACCTGCAACCATCAATATGGCATGCCTCCCGACTCTACACAAACCACCTCAGAAACACTACCAGCTACTACAGGACAATCATTGATGATTCCACGTCCTAACACGGAACCCATTCCTCGCATACCACATATGCCTTTATGACAGAATGTACATAACCCTCATGCTAGGGTTGCTCATAATTATAGTATGGTTGATGACTTATCCCACTCTCCCATAGCCATATCTGTGTTGGAGGTCCTCCAAACCTGTCCATCACAGCGAAAATATTTTGTTTCTACCTTAGGGGCAGTCGACACAGTTGACACACAGTTGATCACATTTGATTCAGAAAACAGAGAGCCACATATTCCTGCCCAAGTAGCCTTCCAGATACGAGTTAATATATGGAACACCATAGTTTATTGATGTATCATCAATGAAGGTGCATCCACCTACATCATGTTTAAACATGTATGGAAGAAAATTAGCTCCCCTGAGCTAGTACCCTCTACCATCACCCTTCGAGCTTATGACAGTCGACCAACATCTTCCACAAGGATTTGTCAAAATGTCCCCATAGAACTTGGGGGAAAAACCATCCTCATTGACATTGAAGTTATTGATGCTCAAATTAATTACAATATCTTGTTCAGATGCAACTACATGTATGCTATGAAGGCGTTCATCTCTTATGTGTTTCATATGATGATGTTCCCCCATAATGGCAAGATTGTCACCATCAACCAACTTACATATTATGATCCTAACAATTCTGCCAACATTGATAACATCCTCCCCCTTGTTCATGTTAGCTCGAATGAATTTCCAGTTTCCAACATTGGCCTGGATTATTCCAAGACCCATCCATGTTGGGCACTTAATAGGGAGCACCACTGCTCCTAAACCCATATTTTTCAACACAAGTGTGTGTAGTTTCCTTTAAAGGAACAGACATCGGAGACAAGACTCCTATCACTGAGTCCCCTCCCCATATCAAAGTTCCACCAATTGAAGAAATACTACCTCAGGAGTTCCCTGAGAGCCCCACCACACCACTTATCATAGATATCCACCTCTGCTCTAGTGGAAAATCCTGGTATAGTATCTACATCCACCCAATATGGT
>JASDQU010100813.1:77754-94351 GCA_032191745.1 Picea mariana | reverse complement strand
TATGGCTCAAAAAATTGGTTTCTGGGTTGTTTGGTGACAAGCTTGAGACGACGGTGGTTCACTGTGATAATCAAAGTTGCATAAAACTGACAGAGAACCTGGTATTTTACGACACGTCAAAACATATTGACATGAAGTACCACTACATCTGAGACTTGGTCCAAAGAAAAACTGTAAAGTTACAGTACATAGCCACGAGCAAGCAGGTAGCTGATATCCTGACCAAGCCTTTGCCATTGAGATAGTTTGTGCAGCTGAGAGGCAAGCTTGGTGTGGCTGAGAATGACTCCCTCGCTGAGAGGGAGTGTTAAATTTGGTAGCATCAACAGTCATTCTCCAATGAGAGGCCATATGGGCCACCTTGAGGCTAGCCAGGGAGATTTGGAGAATCAACCAGTCTTGTGAGGTATTGACAAAAGCGAGGGGGAACGTACAACCTCTGTGAGTCAAACCAAAAGTCAGGACGAACGAGATGCTATGTAAGTCTAATGCAAAAGTTAGGGGGAACGAACAACCTCTGTGAGCATAGACAATCTAGTGCAAAAGTCAGGGGAGACGTACAACCTCTGTGGGCATAGACAAACTAGTGCAAAAGTCAGGGGGAATGTACAATCTCTGTGAGCATAGTCAAGCCTTGTGATCCATGAGCAAAATTCAAGGCATCTAGCAAAAGTTAGGTTGAACGTAAAATTCCTATGAGCTAAAAACAAACGATTTTCCTGCTATTGCAATTGATGTAATATCGATCTAGTGTGTTGGCACGTGTAACATTATCCAACATGAAGAGAAATTTGAATTGCCATGATAAGAGTCGATTTGAATGAGTTGTTAAACTCATGTTGTAAAGAGTCAAGTTGTAAAAAGTCAAAGTTGCATGTCTAGGTCAAAGTCAAAGTTGTCAAGTTTGTCGCATGTCGCATGTTGCATGTTGCAAAAAGTCAAAGTTGCATGTCTAGGTCAAAGTCAAAGTTGCAAGTTTGTCGCATGTTGCATGCATGACATGTGCATGGTGAGTTAGTTCACATGCATTGTCAAGTTAAGGGCGAGTTGTAATTGAAGTCTCAAGTCAAGTTCTATTTTCGAACTCATGTCCAAGGTCTATTTTCTGAAATGTAAAGTCGAGTTAGGAAAGCATGTTGTAATGTCCCCCGACCACCCAGGCCGGGGACACACCACTACTTCAAAACCAAACTGCTCTGATATATATATATATATATATATATATATATATATATATATATATATCTAATGCAAATTTAAACAGAGATAGACATTCTATTCATACACAGATTCAAGCGGAAGTGACTATAAACACACATGCAACATATACAGGCAATTCTGATAACATTATTACACATGTGCAAGATACACAACATGCAATTAACATAGAATTGGTACTTATCTTTTTATGAGAAGACCACCAACTGCGTGTAGACCTTCCACGAACCTCCCAACCTTAGACCACGCTGCTCCAAGCTATCAACAGTGGGTCACCCCCGAGCTGGGACTAAACTCCACCCAGGGTAAGGGAAATCCTAGGCTAGGCCGAGGCTACGGAAAGCTGCACAATGCAACAGGAAGGATTCCCTCCAAGGAGCCTACTTACGCCCACCACTCATAGACTCTCATTCCCCACATGCCTGTCCCACTTCGGAATATACACCTTCACTGTTCCATAGTCCATCGACTGCTGCACTTCCCTTCCAGGGCTTTAGCAACAGGTCGGATCAGAAATTCTCAGAGCTATGTAGTTGTTGCTGGACTCCCTTAAGGAGAAATCACTTCCCCAACAATCTCTCTCACCTGGAGAGAGTTGCTCACAGGCCTGACAACCTGCTTCTTCAACCATGGGCTTGACAACCCACCTCTTCAAACCATAGGCTTGACAACTTGCTTCTTTTGTCCAACTCTTAAGTCCAACGGGTAACCACAGTAGCAAAATCGGGTAAAGCAAGGGGTGACCCAACAAATTACAAGGGTTCACGATGGCAAAGGGTTCAATAATGGTGGAAAATGGCTGACTGCGTGCCTGCTCAGTGTGTGAGTGAATGGGGCAATTGATGGAAAAAATGGTCAGAATGGTGAGAGAACCCCCACAACGATGGAATTTCCCACATAAATGTGCATGCGTCCTGGATGACACTTGTCTCTTCAGGAGCTCGTTCCTCTCCACTTGGAGTTCGTTCCTCTCCCCTAAGGAACTTAGGATAACATGGTTTATTTCCCAAACTTTAGTAATTTAGGAAATACATTATAATATTCCCTTGGGTTAAGCCCTCAAGCTTAGCCCCTTTTTCCTAGCCTCTCAGCCCCCTTCCCTTTCCCTTCCTAGTGGAGCTTAGTCCCCCATAACTCTTTCTTCGTGGTTGGTCTACACGCAGCGATGTATTTTTATTAATGATCTGCATAATTACATATACAAAAATAGGCTCACTGGCCTTAGCATCTAGGCTCTCCGACCTAATGAACACATAAGCCTCCCAGCTTATAATTATTTGGCTCACCAGCCTATAAACATCATTAAACATCATTACAATTCAATAGGGGCTTGGCCTCGGGGTATTACACATGCATTCAAGGTCCTAATTCGAGCCTTCCTCCTTCACCTCTCCATGCCTTTATATGAAGAGGTCGACCCTCATTCTACATGCAAGGTTTTGGAGCGTGTGGGTGAGCAACAAGTGTGTTATACAATGTGAGGGAGACAAAGCTAGCTGGCTGCACATATATCAGTTAGCAGGCAGCGTATATTCCTGTTAAGAAAGGACAACATATCAGTCAAAGAAAGGACATCATAGCAGTAAAAGAAAAGACAACATAACAGTCAAGGAAAGGACAACATAACAATAAAAAAAGGGCAGCATATCAGTCAAGAAAGGCTGCGTATATCCCTGTTAGGTGAGGTTGTATATCAGTCCTGTAAAAGACAGCAAAGCAGCACCCAGGCAAAACATGGTATCTTCCACAGTGCTGGTCAATAACAAGAGATTATATCAGCCAAGTCTCTCTACTTCTACAAGGTCTTATAGTCTGGTCTAAGTTGTCTTGGTAAGCTCATTTAAGAGCAGATTTTTCATGGTGGAGATTTGTAAGTGATCATACATTATTAATGCAATAAAGGAAGATCGTTTGCTGGGTTTTTTCTCCTTGCCTCAGGGTATATGTGTTGTTGATGTGCATGCTTATGTATCTACATGATTATTGCTATTCAGTTATGATTCTATATTGTTGAAATATATTAAGCTGGAATCAGAGTGTTGAAGAATTTAAAGAAATAATCCGCATAAGAAATCAAACTCACAATTTAACAAGAACCAGACATGCCATACATATATTGGCCAGCATCATCATCTCATTCAAACTCCAAACAGAAAACAGAAACAACAGCCTCATGTGGTGATTTTCAAAGCTGTGATGAGCATGGACATTTTGAGAAATGTTCTGGTAGTTCAGCTTTAGGCTCAGCATATGACAAGCCCCAGAGGCTTGAAAGGCCAATGTATCCTTGTTCCCCCGAGTCCTCTTTTGTGTCTAAGAAGGATGGTCCAATGCCTACAGAGGACACTATCTGTTCGGGTTTTCTTGATATGAACACTACCAACATTTCAAATGATCTTCATGACCAAATCCTGATGTCAAAGAACACAGCTGCTGCTGTAGAGGTGAGGAGGCACAGGATAGAGCACAAAAGAGGCAAATATTTCCAGTTGAATAAAGCGCAATCAAGATGACAAGAGGACCTCAATGCATGCAATAAATTGTGCATGCATCAAATATTTTTCTTTCCACAGGAGAGGAATTGACCATACAGTTTAGAATCCTACTTAGTTCCAAAGCATCCTGATTTTGTTAGATGGGAATATATAGAGTTGCCAAAGAAGGCTGCATAATTGTCCAAGCAGACAGAAGGATTGATTCAGGTCTTCGTTAATATGGAGTATTTATTAGAGTTCATAAGCATTTTCATTTGATGCCAGTTAAGGTGGACTGTATTTAACCGAGTGTTTCCTCTTAAAAATGTTGCAACCATACTGGTTACATGCTCTCTGTTGGCTTTAGAGAACGAGGATTTTTGTTCATTTTTCAGTCCATGACAAAGAATTCTAAAGTGTATTATTCTTTGGATCTGTGGAAGCTCAGTTTTGTATTATTTTTCTATATTCATTAATCTAAGTTTCGCTGAAGGATTAACTTCAGTTTATATAACCATCTGTTATGATAGTCCAAGATTAATTCTACCATAAATGCAAGATATGAGGCTGATCAACCCAAATCTCTTGGTTTAAATGCCAAGATGCAATATTAAGGGCTTTGTATCTATATTTAATAAGAAAACTGGGTTGATAATGAAAAAATGGATATGAAATAACCAGTATGCGGAGAGAAGATTGGTAAATGCCACAATTCAATGGTATGGTATTTTATTTTGTTCTTTTTTAGTCAAAAGCAGAAGCTCAAATGGCATGCATGGGAGAAAACTGGGTTGATAGTGAAAGAATGGATATGAAATAACCAGTATGCGGAGAGAAGATTGGTAAATGCCACAATTCAATGGTATGGTATTTTATTTTGTATTTTAATAGTCAAAAGCAGAAGCTCAAATGGCATGCATGGGACTTCTGCCTTTATTTAGGCTTATTTCTACTTCTGCCTTGCTAGGGGATACTGTTGGTTATACATGGGGATATTGTTGATTATACATGCACCTCCTGTCTTGTAGTGAGTTCGACCCTGAGACCGGGACCAAACCCCTGTCCTGTAGTGGGTTCTACCCTGAGACTTGGTGGGACCAAACCCCACTGGAACCAGTTCAGCCACATCACAACCATGTTAAGGGCTTTGTATCTATATCTAATAAGGAAAGCAAGTTGATAATGAAAAACTGGATATGAAATAACCAGCATGCACAAAGAATATTGGTACTTTGCATCTTTAGGAATCCAACTGAAATTCTAGGTTACATTTATATGGACAGAAAGAAAGGGCCGACCCGCTGCCTTGGACTATCTAATCACTAGCTTTGTATATAACTGGTGCTACCTCATTAGCACCGTAGTTTGACTTGCCTGAAACTTGGCAATTACAGAGCTGGCGCTATCGAATTATCACAGTAGTTTGACGTCCTGAAACTTGGCAATTACAGAGCTGGCGCTATCGAATTATCACAGTAGTTTGACGTCCTGAAACTCGGCAAAAGTCTATAAACCCAACTATATTATATGTTACATATTCAAATTCTTTCAAAGAGTAAGACACTTTTTGGCAAGTTTTTTGTTATTTTAAAAGTGTAGGGCACTTTTTTGGCAAGTTTTAAGAGAGCAGTTTTTGAATTTTACCTACTAGTCCTACTTAAAGGTTCTAGTCTTTAAATGTTTTAGGTTTTTTTTTTAATATTTTTTGGTTATATTTATTTGAAATTTTGTTAGAAATTATTGCATCCGCAGATTGAAATGGTTAATTTTGAATAATTTAGTATGTTGAATTTTTCTATACTTATAATTACAATTTAAACAACATAAAATTATGCTTTCTGCAATCTAAGTTTTTTATTAGTTTGAGTATAAATACTACAAGAAAGAAGTATTTATTCAGCCTAATTGTTTTGTACCTAATGTTCATTCAGCCAACTATAAAATATTATAATTCAACACACAGTTCGGTTCATTAGGGAATCTTGGTGGTTAAATACAGAATGTTCAACTATGAAATATTACAAAGACAACACAACACAGGTTGTATGGTTAAACTTTATTGGGAAGCTTGGTGAACTACAACATGTTTGTTGGATTTTTAACTTGTATCATTATCATGATAAACGATTCAATTACTATTAACATATAAACATAAATTAATATTTAGATATTACCATACAAATACAAATTAATATTTAGATATTGATAAGTTATTAATATCATATTTATTTAATATATTATTTTTTAAACAATTTAAATTTTATAAAAAAATATTATAATAATAAAAAAATTTAGTTTTAAATTATGATTCAAAAAATTTCTAATTAATTATAAGGATTCATCTACTTTGAAGTAAGGAAATAGATTAGTCATCTTAGATTCAAGATTCTGGTATCTAGTATGAGTGTTAGTTTGTCTCATTGCAACCACCAACCCATTATTTCAACAAGTGTAATTTTTTTTATATAGTAATATGTTTTCATGTTTTGGAATTTAAAAGAACTTTTAAAAGATGACAAATTTGAATTGCTACAAATTTTTCCAACTTCAAAGTTAAAAAAAATAAAATAAAATAAAAAACATTTTATTAAAATATTTTTAATATTAAAAAAATATTATTTATTTATTAATGAAAGTGTTTAATATTTATATTTTAATTTTAAAAAGAAAATTAATATAAATCTATAAATAAAAATTGTTAACATTGTAACATATTTTTCATTTTATGTAATGATGTGAAACTTAAGTCAAAATGGATATAGCTAAAAAAAATCTTCTATATCATAATAATTCAAAAATAAAAAAAATCTTTTACATAATTACAATTCAAAATGTTATGATTTATATGAATTATTGGTCACTTTAATTGTTAAGAATTATCTATTGAGCTGTGAATTAAAACATATCTCTTATTAAATTCAAAAGAATTTACATTCATTTTTATTTGGATATAAAAAATATTTCAAATTTATTCCATAGTGAAAATATCTCTTCATTTTATGCATTTCAAAAATATAATATCTATCACATTTTTCACTATAAGAATATCATTATTATATATTATAGGATATATCAAGATTCAAATAAACATTGACTTAATCATTGCATTGGCTTAAACAGTTTGATATCGTGACTTGAATAATCCTCTTATTTATTATCATGTTTGTTTTTATTGTTGTTTTTTTCCTCTAAAAAAACATATTTTTATTTAGGCAAAATATCAAAATACAATTCTCATAAAGTCTTTTACAATATATTAAAAAAGAGAGTAAGTGAGCCTCTATCATAATGCTCCCCCAAAAAGAAACCAATGACCACTAACATGCCCCACAAAAAGAGACCAACACCCACTAATAGGCTCGATTTTCCTTTCCATATAGCCTTCCATTTCTCCATACATAATATAAGAATAAAGTCTTCAAAAGAGTGCCTCATACATCTATCAACAACCCATAAGGTTAATAGACCAAAATCTCAGAAGCAACATACTAACTGTCCCACAGATTTTTAAAAGTCATCAATGCTTGAAGATCTAGTATAAACAATAATCCCTCCCACACGTTCTTCTTCAGAAAGTGTATTTGGAGCCAATTGTAACCCTTCTTTGGAAAGGGAGTCCACATGTGCATTGTTTTCCCTATATGAGAGAGAGAGAGAGAGAGAGAGAGAGAGAGAGAGAGAGAGAGATTAGAAAATTGTTTGGAAATATCCTCTAGTTTCAAAGCCAGAGCTAATAGTCATATATTATGGATATGGAATTGGTCCTTCATCCACCTAATAACAATTGTTGAGTCCCTGAAGACCTGTAATGATCGAATGTCCTTATTCAGTGATGCTTTTAGGAGAAAATAAAAATCTTTGAATTCACTTGTATTATTTGTCACAACCCCTAGGTTGACTTTCACAATGAAGTAGTGCAAGTCTAAAAGAAAAATAACAAATCCCAACCCACAAGATTGACCTGAGCCATGACAGGCTCCATCAAATAAACACTAGAGGATACTTTTGTCAATCTGCATGTCACCCACTAATCGAGGCCCTTTGTTGGAACACTGAAAAGAAGGAAGTAAAGCTAGTACCTGTGTTGTAACTTTGAAGGGAGGAGAGTGTTGATCTTCAAAGATGCTAGAATTCTGAGCTAGCTAGATCCCTCATGCCACTAAACAGGGTAGTGCCTGGTAAACATTTAGATCTCTGTTAGTGAACCACTCTTTAATTTTTTTCTCCATTGTCCCCTTCCTCTATAGATTTGAAAATCCCAACTGACTCTCAATCTCAATCCAAACCTGGGTCAAGAATGGACACTCCACGAAGAGGTGTGAGATATTCTCATTTTTCTTCTTACACAAAGTGCACCATCCTAGACCTTGAAAGCTTCTCCCCTGGAGTAGCTCCCAAGTTAATACTAGATTGTGGAGCACAAGCCACATAAAGAGAGTACACTTGTTTGGTATCTTTACCTTCCATAGCTTGGCCCACCACCATGTAGATTTTAAACCTTATGCAATTAATTACTACAAAAAGATTCTTAATAAAAATAGAAAAAATACAATGGCACACACACACATTAAACAAAGATTTTACCTTGGTAACCCAAAACAAGAAATCCAACAACCTGTTTAGAGTGGCACCTCTAATTCTTATTCATCATCCTTCTTTACAATGCAATATATATAGGATTCTATGACATCCAAAACCCCTAATTGACCCGGATTAGTCTACAACCATAATTCCTTAACCGAAATTAGAAAACCATTGGCGAAAATCGTGTACTGAAAACTACTAAAAACCGCCAAATTTGTTTTATTTTTATTTTAGGGGCTCTGCCTCCCTTGCAACCCCCCCACCCTCGTGCATGGGGTTGGTCGTGCAAAGAATATAACACATACCCAACAATATCCCACTTGTTGTTTTCTTTGCATACAGCGGGTCACACGATTACATAGTCAACAATCCAGGGCATCAATGCCCATTGTCTCTCTACACTAGGAGAACTTCTTGGTGCTCACAGAGTTTGTCAATGAATCTGCAACATTATTCAAAGTTTCCACCTTCATTACCAACACCTTCTTGTCTTCAACCATGTCTCTCACAAAGTGATACTAACATCGATATGTTTTGTCTTTGAATGACAAGCCGAGTTCTTCACCTGGAAGATTCCACTGTGACTCGCACAATCTATCTTTACAATTTGTTGTACCAACCCAATACTCGAATAAAATCTTTGTAACCATTCTGCTTCCTTTCTTGCATGAGTGGGTTGTCATGTATTCATATTTTGTAGTTGAGAGTGCCACTATTGACTGTCTTTTTCTCATCCAATTTATTTCTCCTCCAAATAGGTTAACACATACCCACTTGTAGATCTTCGACGATCCAGATCTCCAGCCTAGCCTGCATCAACAAAGCCATGTATGTCCAACACTTTGTCCAAACCTGGTCTTCCATGGAAACACAATCTATAAGTAGTAGTGCCATGCAAATACCTGAAAACCCTCTTTAATGTTTCCCAATGCTCATTCCTTGGTTTTAACATGTACCTACTCAAAGCTACCACTGCATGTACAATGTTCAATCTAGTACATACCATTGCATATATCAAACTGCCAACCGCTCTAGCATACAAAACACAAGGCATGTACTCTTCCTCTTCACGTGTCTTGGGACACTGGTCTGCAGATAACTTTCCACCTACAGGAATAAGAACCCTGACCGGTTTACATTCCTGCATATTAAACCTCTACAATATTGTCTCGACACATTTTCTTTGATTTAACTAGAGTTCCATGTTTTCCTGATCTCTTTTAATTTCCATGCCCAAAATGAAATTTGCAGCACCAAGATCCTTCNGAAATACACATAGTGATTATATTTGCTCCCTGTGAAGCTTGAAGCCAAGTCCCAACATGTAAGTATCAAATTATTGATTCCACATCTTTGGTGATTGTTTTAACTCATACATGCACTTTTTCAGCGTGCATACCGGTTCTTTCTTTCCCTTCATCGCAAATCCTTATGGCTACTTCATGTAAATTTCTTTTTCCAGATCCCCATGAGGAATGTTGTCTTCACATACATCTGTTCTACTTCAAAATCAAAAGCAACAACAATAGATAAAATAAATCTAATAAAGTTAACTTGGAAATAGGAGAAATTTTTTGACCAAAGTCAATTCTCTCTACCTCAGAATATCCTTTTGTTACTGACAAAGCTTTGTATTTCTCCACATTGTCTTTTGCATTCAATTTCTTCTTAAACACCCATATGCTTGTCAAATTTTAAGCGTCTAATTTCGAATCTGAAAGTTACTTCCAAGTGACTTCAAACAGTAAACCCTAAGGTTGTTATTACTGAATAATTTTACACTGAAATTATGGCAGAAAATTATAGTGGAAACATAAAGATCAAAGAGAAACCATTCATTCAAAAGAGACAAAAAATTATTTTACGTAAACTTTTCAGATTCAAAATTTCCGAGGACAAAACCAACCCTCTTAGCAAATTCACAAAACCAACAAAACTGAGGACAAAAATCAGTCCTCTAAAAAATTGCAAACTCAACAAAATTTCCGGAAAATTTCCCCACTTACAAATCTGCTGCAAACATGTTGTACAACCTATTGACTTTAGCCATATGACATGTTGACGTCAACCTCTAGGGTTTGCTACTTGCCCAAAAAACTTTCATGTGTGGCTTGTATTGATCTGTCACATGTGCGGATATATTTCTCCCACGCGTGTGGTTGTATGACATATTCACACGTGAAACCTGATATTTTTCTCACATGTGCAGCCTATACCTTCCTCTCACATGTGTGGCCTACCTTCTCCTCACACATGTGTCTATCCTTTCATACGCGCGACCTCTCTTGGCTGGAAAACAGAAAAATAGAAAGTCCAAGAAACCCTAAGCCAAATTTTCGAAAGTGCAAAATTTCCTTGCTGAAATTTTCACCCCAATCTCCCCAACACAAGTGCTCACTCACTTATGCTAACTCCATAATTTCACAATGAATTCTCCTTCACATTACCTCTCCTTTTATAGGAGTCTAATGAGTGAGTTTAGGAACCCCTTATAAACTCAACATTAAATCAGAATTGTTTAATCACACATGTGGGTGTGAAACCCCAACATGCGGGTGTGAAGCCCCAACACAATCCCCCAACACCAATTCCAAGCCCCAACTCCAATCCAAAAGTGTTTTCAAAAAATGAACATGCAATGTGGGTGTCAATGAAGATTTTCACATGCCTGACACCTAGGGCAATGTGAGAATAGTTTCCCGAAGCTACAAAACAACAAAACTCCCTCTTAATGAGGGAGGTATTCTCACCCATTCTAGTATCACTTGGAAGTAGCTCTGTTTCCCATACTGGAAGTGGCTCTGCTTCCCATACTAAATCCACTACTACAACTTCTCTCCAATGCATCTGATTTACTGCTCCCTCTAACACTGAGGCAAATCCTATTGTATGGCATGGTCCATTCTCGGAAGACATGTTGATCCTAAAATCCTCTTACTTCTAAGCTTCCTTCTTGGCTTCCTCAACCCATGACACCTTCCTAATCGTCTTGGAAGACTCCTCTCTCCCATTTGAACCTGAAGGTGGAATTCCTCTGGATGGTTGATTCTCCCTCTAAGTGATCCAGGTGGATATTGGTGGCCACCCACCTTTTCCAAATGGCTCAAAACAGTTTTCTGGCCATTTTGGCAATTTACTATTTTTAGCAGGTTTTAGCTTCCAGGGCCATTTTGAGGGTCCAAATGAAGGTTTTTCGAGATCGAGGTTCTCAATGATAGCCGAAGGCATGATTGAGACCCCAAAATGAATCTCCTTGACAATACCTTTCCAACGAGCTATCACACGCCTAAAACGGAGATCGTATGCAAAAGTTACGACCCCGGGAAGTTGATGTACTCACTTACCCAAACGGGGCCCACATGACTTTTGGCGCTTCATCTCCTAGGGTTAGGTTTTTGGATGTCTAAGACTTTTGGCATTCCCGTTTATTGTAAAAGGGCCTTCAGAGCCTCATTGTAACCATCTTCTTGTGAATGTGAGTAGCCGTCACATCTCTTCTCAGAGATAAGCTGCCACCATTCTGGCGAGTCTTTCACTCTGTATTTTTACAGTCTCTGTACATTTATTTCATTAATAGAAATCGTGTATTACTGTATCTCTGTGTTTATGGTTGCATCTCTGATATATTTCTGATATATTACTTGATATACGCAATACCTCTGTGCAATTCTTTATTATATCTCCGCTCTCATTTCGTGCCGAAAATAATCCGGATCACTAGGCTTGTTGACTCCTTCTAAATTCAGACTCTCTTTGAAGTCGTGCTCCCTCTAAGTCTACACAACCTTCAAAGTTACTTTCTCCTTGACCTTTTTCACTCTGCTACTACTGGTCATGGTTTACATAGGTTGGCCCTTTATCCTATACAAGTTGCTCTCACTAACTCCATGAACCATTGTTGTGTCAAAGCTAGCTCCTCTGGGCATGAATAAGACCTATCCATCCCGAAACAATACGTAATATCCATGTTGGTGCAATTATTTGCATAATATATTACCAAACATAAATTATCAACCGTGATTCGTAATCAGTAGAGTTGATGCACTATATGTGCCGATAATAGATAGGTTCCTATGTCTGATGAGTATAGCTTGAAGAAGAAACATTCAATAACAAAATAATATGTTTTAAAAAATAACACTCTTCACACAATTCATAAATTAGAAAGCAAAACTTGCAATCATGCACTCAAAAGATTTTGCTCAGATAATGCCTTGTCCATTTACAAGCTCATGAAGTGGAAAGATGGACTTTGAATCTTTTATATGTAGCTAATATCCTTAACAACAACTAACAAGCAAATCTGGGCACACTTCAACAATACCACTCCAAACTTAGAAGAGAGAAATGATAACAAAACTTCTCAAGCAAACAGTGAATCGAAAGGTTCTTGCTTAGGTGACGAATCTGTTCATTAGAGGCTCATGAAATGAACATATGAACTTAAGATCTATCTCCTGGAGCAACTAAAATAACAAGTGGAATGCTCCATTAAATCTCATGTATGGTGAAATATGAAGATCCAACTGTTTCTACATTACCACACTTTGCAACAAATTTGACTAGTGAAATCAAACAAAATAACATGAAATGAAAATCTACACTAACAATTTACAATAAGCTTACCAAGCTGGATCGGTGGCCCTTGCCGATGACAACATGGAAGCTTTTAGATCACCATATTTTAACTTATAAGAGAGATAAAATCACTGAATTCAATCTTGCATTAATCTCCAACAAGTAGGTTTACAAAAATAGTCTTCTCATGAATCCATTCTACATCATAAAAATTCTCCTTTAAGAACCATTCTTACATCATGATAATCCCCTCTACTCAGACCTATGATGTCTTATTTATACATAAATCTATGGAGGAATGGATGAAACCGAATCCCCAAACTAAAAAAACAATTTTTACAATTTTAGGATAAATCCCCAAAATCTGCGTTTTTTAACAATTTGGGCAGATTCCCCCACCCATATCTTCCAAACCAATTCTAATTTTGAAAAACGGCCCACTTCTTACTCAATTTATCATATTTTGGACAAAATCCATGTTTTAAAATTTCTATATCTGATACCATATGCACGAAAATCGAGGCACAAGTTGGCAGTTTGAGTTTTTTTGATAATTTTAGTAGAATCATTCCCCCTGAGCTGGAGGTCCACATGTTCGAGATGGGTGAATTCTGACTCTTATGTCCTCATGAAAACATCGTTTTGGACAAAACCCATGTGCCCAATTTTCCTCTAGAAGCTTTCCAAAATTTTGAATTATTTCTAGTTTCGGATTAGCACAGACTGGTACCGAAATAGGTGGAGCCTTGGTACTGGATCATGCTGCTTAAGAGTCAAAGTGATTAGTATCATACATAATCAAGCATTTAATCAAATTAACTCAAGAAAACTAAACAAATCATGCTTTAATCATAAGTTACCTCTTATGCACGTGAACAAGGTCATCGAGTGTATTATGGAGGAAACAGTCAAATAGATACACATGGAATAGGTAAAATAGGCTTAGATAGAAGGTAATATAGGGCATTAGAAGTGTCAAAATGGAGACTCAACATTCCCCCATGCTTAAGTCATTGCATGTCCTCATGCAACAATGATCTTCAAAGTTTCACAATTGATGATAATCCTCACTTGATCAAGCATTCCTTGAAGTTAAGTCTTATCCAATCTGTTTTCAATCAAAGTTAGGAGAAATTGATGGATGCGACTCTAATACGATTATATGATAGTGGCCAAGATTTTTCATAACGACTTTGACTAATAAGCCCCCTTGACTAGATTACCTTTCAAACAAAAGTGATATAAGCATAATCTAGATATCATTTGAAGAGAGGAACACATAAAAAAATACATCCCAAGATGATTAACTTGTTTCTTATCCAAGTTTGTAGAGATGAAGCTCTTGTTTAGGTAAGGTGAATTACATATAATAAGGGTCCCACTTCTCATGCAAACCTATTTATTTTAAAGATAGAACTCTAGAGTGGATACTTGAAGGTTCTTAAGAACATCATCCGAGAGATATAAAGGTCATCTCCTAGCCTTGATTTGATAATGATTGCTTCAGAATGATACCCAAGGGTTTATGTTCAGTTTTAAGTGTGCCACTTTATGTTTTTCAACTCCCTTTACCCGGCATAGCCCCACTGCCAGCAGGCCTGTTCAATACCCCAACGGGTTTACCTTAGTACCATACAAGCATGGCCCCGCTACCAGCAGGTCTGTTCAGTACCCTGACGAGTTTACTTGCACTTCCTGATACTTCATTTTTATTATATTACTCAAAAGATTTAGAATAATGTATACTATTCATTGACAATTTTTAGAGTATAAGGAAGGCAGGTGGTACGAGAGTGTTTTAGATTTATTAGACACATAATTAACTGTTTGCAATTATCCCAAGGGTGACATCATCCACATTCAACTTAAATCTCAACTATTCAATGTATAATGAAACATCTCAGATAATGACTAAGAGGTCCCTCTAGTTAATCCTATTAGGGTTCTCATGAAAGTTCATTGTGGTTTTGCAAGGGCGGTCCACCACATGAGGTTTTCATCAATACCTCTCAAGAGAAACTTGTAAAGATAAACTTGGATAAGAACTTGTTGAATCAACTAGGTTAGTATTTGACATAATGGTGTTACCACTTTTCAATGGATATTTCAATTAGCAATCATTTCTTCAAAATGATGAAGTAATAAGACAAGTGCATCCATTATCATATAGAGTTAAATGTGAAAATATCTTCTTAAAAGAGAACAAGGATGATTCATTCAAGGTTGTGTATAAATGTAGGAGGAAGATGTGCATGAGAGTAAAAAAAATTCAACACAAGACTTAAATGATCCGTGATAGAAAGAACATGAAGATTTTAGCTCATACCTCTAATTACCTAAAGTGAAAACAATGTTAAGCACTTGACAAAGATCATATCACTTTGACATCAGTACTAGATAAGTAATGGAGTAGGTTTCTGCAGTACCGAAACAGATAGTGTTGGAACAAAGTGACATGATGGATGATTTTTGCTCATTCACGGCGACAACCACTTCACAAAGGAATTCAATGATAATGTATGAGGAGATGTATACGATGGCTTGCAAAATTTCATGGTAGGGAGCGTGCAATAATTGAGAGTAACTATATGTTTACTGCATAATTAGTTTAATTCTTTTAGTAAAATAAAAAATGTTGAATTTATACGTCCTAGTACTTAAATCGAGCAAAAAAACTTGAATATATGATTAGAGCTACCAACACCTTATTACTAGTACCGGATCACCTAAGTACCAGATGGATGCAATTCTGCAGTACCAGAATTCTAGAAATGACTATCAAATCCTAGCACTGAACATGTTGATTTGGCCTCGTTGACGGAAGTTGCAAAAGAATATGAAGGTTTCGACAACCACTCCCCCATGCCTAAGGTTTTGTATGGCCTCATGCGAACAATGTGAGATGCTAAAAAGGGCTGCTCAGAGAATTGTGAACACCTGCTAAAAACAAACCAATAGAACTAATTAAAACTGGATTTTTATTCATACTCAAAAACATAAAATTTAGGGAAAATGTCAAAAGTTGAATTATTAGCTATGAATAAAATAGTTTGGAATTAGAATTTAGTTTCAACTTCTATTAAAAAGATCACTGAATTGATCATCCTTGTGAAATAGTGGTCTTAAAATAGATAGGTAATGATAAAGCATGAGTGCATCATTTTTAACAACTTTAAGGAAAAAGAAGAATTTTGAAGAAATAGGTCATGAAGCACTCCCTTAAGTGTTATATTTCATTGACAATGATGCCTTCTCCACTTTTGAAACCCTTCCAGTATCATGTGTGCATTTGGAGGATGAAGAGATTCCCTTCTCATAAGATTCCAAACAAAATCATCATAACTTTTAAAAAGAAATCTACTATAGGAACAAAAGATCTTAAACTGATTGCTTTATTAGCTTTTGACATTCCCATTTATGAAAAGTATGAAAGATAGGTTGCATTGTACTTATGTGCAACATTTATTTATTTATTTACCTATCCTAATTTAATTGAACAAAAGAAAATGTCCTTCAAGTATAGGAATACTTCTAGTGAAGCCATGTGCATAACAGGGTTAGACATATATCCATACTCAGATTTAAAAGATAAATTTTAATGCATACCGGAGTATGAAGGACCAACTGCTTTGATGATGAGATCAAACAATAAATAAAAGAGTGGTGTGACCTAATAACTAATTGAAACCATATTTCAATAGGATCACTATATTCTTGTTTCTCTTCTTTGTTTAGGTCACACT
>JASDQU010100813.1:67242-77734 GCA_032191745.1 Picea mariana | reverse complement strand
ATTAGGGTTCTCATGAAAGTTCATTGTGGTTTTGCAAGGGCGGTCCACCACATGAGGTTTTCATCAATACCTCTCAAGAGAAACTTGTAAAGATAAACTTGGATAAGAACTTGTTGAATCAACTAGGTTAGTATTATACATAATGGTGTCACCACTTTTCAATGGATATTTCAATGAGCAATCACTTATTCAAAATAATGAGGTAATAGGACAAGTGCACCCATTATCATATACAACTAAATGTTAAAATATCTTCTTAAAGGAGAGAAAGGATGATTCATTCAAGGTTGAGTGTATAAATGTAGGAGGAAGATGTGCATGCGAGTAAAAATAATTCAACACAAGACTTAAATGATCCTTGATAGAAAGAACATGAAGATATTAGCCCATACCTCTAATTACCTGAAGTGAAAACAATGTTAAGCACATGACAAAGATCATATCACTTTGGCATCCGTACCAGATAAGTAATGGAGTAGGTTTCTGCAGTACCGGAACATATAGTATTGGAATATAGTGACATGATGGATGATTTTTGCTCATTCATGACAACAACCACTTCACCAAGGAATTCAGTGATAATATACGAGGAGATGTGTACGAGGGCTTGCAAAATTTCATGGTAGGGAGCATGCAATAATTGAGAGTAACCATATGTTTATTGCATAATTAGTCTAATTTCTTTAGTAAAATGAAAAATGTTGAATTTATATGTCCTAGTACTTAAATCGAGCAACAAAATTTGAATATATGATTAGAGCTACCAACACCTTATTACCAGTACCGGATCGCCTAAGTACCGGATGGACACAGGGTTGTGCTTTAGTACCGGAATATCGCAGAGTTATGGTTCAGTACTGGAATAGTGCATACCTCCTCCTTTGGTACCAGATGAGCACATAGGCAACCATCAATACTAGATGAGCACAATACCAGATGAGAACATGAATGTTCTTCAGTATCGTATGAACGCAGACTGCAGTACCAGAATAGAATGGTACCAGAATTCTGGAAATGATTATCAAATCCCAGCACTGAACATGTTGATTTGGCCTCACCGACAAAATTTGCAAAAGAATATGAAGGTTTCAGCAACCACTCCCCCATGCCTAAGTTTTTGCATGGCCTCATGCAAACAATGTGAGATGCTAAAAAGGGGTTCTCAGAGAGTTGCGAACATCTACTAAAAACAAACCAATAGAACTAATTAAAACTAGATTTTTATTCATGCTTACAAACAAAAAATTTAGGGAAAATGTCAAAATTTGAATTATTAGCTATGAATAAAATGGTTTGGAATTAGCATTTAGTTTCAACTTCTATTAAAAACATCACTTAATTGATCATCCTTGTGAAATAGCGGTCTTAAAATAGATAGGTAAATATAAAGCATGAATGCATCATTTTTAACAACTTTAAGGAAAAAGAAGAATTTTGAAGAAATAGGTCATGAAGCACTCCCTTAAGTGTTATCTTCCATTGATAATGATGTATTTTCCTCTTTTGAAACCCTTCCAGTATTATGTGTGCATTCAGAGGACGAAGAGATTCTGTTCTCATAAAATTCCAAACAAAATTATCATAACCTTTTAGAAAGAAATCTACTATAGGAACAAAAGATCTTAAACTTTTGACATTCTCATTTATGAAAAGTATGAAAGATAGGTTGCATTGTACTTATGTGCAACATTTATTTATTTATTTACCTATCCTACTCTATCTGAACAAAAGAAAATGTCCTTCAAGTATAGGAATACTTCCAGTGAAGCCATGTGCATAACAGGGTTAGAAATATATCCATACTCAAGTTTAAAAGATAAATTTTAATGCATACCGGAGTATGAAGGACCAACTGCTTTGATGATGAAATCAAACAATAAATAAAAGAGTGGTGTGACCTAATAACTAATTGAAACCATATTTCAATAGGATCACTATATTCTTGTTTCTCTTCTTTGTTTAGGTCACACTGAATGTACTCCTCTACCATGCTATGCAGATTATCCTCTTCAAGATGATTGGTCTTTGGAGTACATACAGGATCTGTTGAGACCCATGATAAGGAATCCTCAATCTCAGGTTCCACTGGTTTCTCTCCATTAAATTCTATCCATGATTCTTTATTCTCCTTAACAAATTGACAAGAGGAATCCGACGAGACTTCCAAATCTTCGTATGGAGAGACAACTAGATTCTTGACTGGTGTGAAGATATGCTCTTCCTGAGAAGAGGATATCCCAGTTGCTACCAGAATGCAAGAAACTTCTTTGAGGAACATTCTTCAAGCTCTTGATCATCCTTGAGTTACTCTATCTGGTTGATGATACCTGTTTTGCAACACAGATTAGTACTTGGGGGGTTCTTACAACACCCCAAACATGATTTATCATTACAAATCTAAATTTTAAAACTATTTGCAAAAGAAAAACACACCAAACTTGATAGGTCATCCATAAAACCAATCCAAAACCATTAAAGAAATCTGATTATAATACTACCTATTACCGTTTACAACTCCCCAGCAACAACGCTAAAATGTTGGTGCAATTATTTACATAATATATTACCAAACATAAATTATCAACCGGGATTCGTAATCAGTAGAGTTGATGCACTATATGTGCCGATAATAGATAGGTTCCTATGTATGATGAGTATAGCTTAAAGAAGAAACATTCAATAGCAAAATACTATGTTCTCAAAGATAACATTCTTCACACAATTCAGAAATTAGAAATCAAAACTTGCAATCATGCACTCAAAAGATTTTGCACAGATAATGCCTTGCTCATTTACAAGATTATGAAGTGGACAGATGGACTTTGAATTAGTTATCTGTAGCTTCTACTATTAACAAAAAACTAGCAATCAAATCTAGGCACACTTCAACAATACAACTCCAAACTTAGAAGAGAAAAATGATAACAAAACTTCTCAAGCAAACAGTGAATCAAAATGTTCTTTCTTAGATGAAAAATCTGTTCATTAGAGGCTCATGAAATGAAAAGATGAACTTAAGATCTATCTCCTGGAGCAACTAAACTAACAAGTGGGATGCTCCATTAAAGCTCATGTATGGTGAAATATGAAGATCCAACTGTTCGTGCATTACCACACTTTGCAACAAATTCGAATAGTGAAATCAAACAAAATAACATGAAATCAAAATAACAAATACATGAAATGAAAATCTACACTAACAATTTACAATAAGCTAACCAAGCTGGATCGGTGGCCCTTGCCGATGCCAACATGAAATATTTTATATCACCAGATGTTAACTTCTAAGAGAGACAAAATCACTGAATTCAATCTTGCATTAGTCTCCAACAAGTAGGTTTACAAAATAGTCTTTTCATGAATCCATTCTACATCATAACAATTCTCTTTTAAGAACCATTCTTACATCATGATAATTCCCTCTCTACTCAGACCTATGAGGTATTATTTATACATAAAATCCATGGAGGAATGGATGAAACCGAATCCCCAAACTAAGAAAACAATTTTTACAATTTTAGGATAAATCCCAAAATCTGTGTTTTTTAACAATTTGGGCAGATTCGAGTTAGTCCCCCACCCATATCTCCCAAACCAATTCTAATTTTGAAAAGAGGCCCAATTTTTACTCAATTTATCATATTCTGGACAAAACCCATGTTTTATAATTTCTATATCTGATATGCATGAAAATCGAGGCGCAAGTTGGCATTTTCAGTTTTTTTTGATAATTTTTGCAGAATCATTCCCCCTGAGCTGGAGGTCCACACGTGCAAGCTGGGTAAATTCTGACTCACATGTCCTCATGAAAACATCATTCTAGACAAAACCCATGTGCCCGATTTTCCTCTATAAGCTTTCCAAAATTTTGAATTATTTCTAGTACAGGATTAGCATAGGTTGGTACCGGAACTGGAATAGGTGGAGCCTTGGTACCGGAATAGACTGGGTACTAGATCATGCTGCTTAAGAGTCAAAGTGATTAAGATCATACATAATCAAGCATTTAATCGAATTAATTCAAGAAAACTAAACACATCATGCTTTAATCATAAGTTACCTCTCTATGCACATGAACAAGGTCATCGAGTGTATTATGGAGGAAACAATCAATTAGATACACATGTAATAGGTAAAATAGGCTCAGATAGAAGGTAATATAGGGCATTAGAAGTGTCAAAATGAAGACTCAACAATATTCATTAACATGAATTCTTAATATACATTCAAATGACCGTTGGTATTCACATTTCGAGTGACTCTTCGTATCACTTATCACTCTTCACATTTCTACTATTTACAATTTACCATAATCCAAGGATTAGGTATTCAACAACATTTTTATTTTCATTGCGTCGATTAGTCTTGAAATAATGTGCCAATAACCCTCAACAACAAGAACCAATGAGCCTTAGGCCCATGTGCCAGGAAAAGACAATAATGAAGCCACCAAATCGAGGCACAACTATAATACTTATAAACTCTACATAACCACCACTTAAGAGATTAATTCCATGCAACATAAATCAACAAACAACTTCATGCTTTGAAATAAAAAAGAAACAAGGAAATGGAAACTTGAAATAGATCTAAGAAAAACTATTATGTTGGAAAAATCCACATTGATTAGCATGTAATATCAAATACTTTGCAAAATATATGCATGGAATAAAATTATCTCTAAGAATATGAACCAAACAAAATGGAAGAGCATTTAATCCAATCCAAAGTTGGCTCAAAAGTCCTTGGCACCAAATGATCTGGAAAAATTCACTCATGAGAAAATTTCTACACAAAGAAGTGTGAAATAAAATCTTACATCGATTTTCATAAATCCAAACACAAGTTTATATAGCTTTATATCAAGAAAACTAACTCAATAAACTAGGAGAGAAATACTCAACAAACTAGGAGAGTAATGCTCAACAAACTCGTAAGAAATACCAACTACAAATAATAATAAATCTAGTTGGAGACAAGATCTCAATTAAAGAGAAGAATGAGAAATAAAAAAAACATATTCATAACAAATAATAATCTCCTATATATACAACACAGATAATGTAAAACAAATACAAATTAATAGTCATATTATATGCTAAATACTAAAAATCCTTATCGTGAAATTTCAAAGATATTTTAACACAAACTAAAACAATAAACATTTCACAGAACAAAAGAGAATTGAATTTATATCATGTGAAAAAGAAAATGAAAATGTGTAAAAAGGAGAATAGAAAATGTAAATGAAAATGTGTAAAAAGGAAAATAAAAAATGTATAGTAATGATTGAGATAAAAGCACTATAATACTAGAAAGAAAGCAAGGGGATGCAACCTCTAGAGAAAGAGGCAAATGAAGAGAATTCATGAGGAAAGGAGGCTTACCCAATGTTACAAGCAACCTTGTTGACCCTAGGAACATATAGTAATGAAAAATAAAACCATAATAGAAACCTATAAAAGTAATGGAAAAGTGTCAGCTACAAATGAGAAACAACAAATCCAAGTCAGAACTAACAATGTGCCTACTAAATGTATGCATAATAGGTTGTGGTAGGGAGGCTAGCGCCACAAATAAATTCCCTATTACACTCTAACCAATAACAAGAAGGACAATGTGAATCGTGAAGTAGCATGAAAACCCATGAAAGGAGTGAAAATGGAACAAAGAAACCAAAATGAGCCTACCTCCTTAGGTGAAATATCAGTCCATGTACCACCAAGAAGATGGCAAGGAGACTAGCACTATGGCTTCCAAAAGGTATAAACCAAAACCTCTGAAACCAAATACTAAACAAAGGTCTAAAAAGGTAAAACAATAGTGAGTAGGGGAGTGAAAGAACATGCCAAGAAATTTAGAGATATTGAATTAAGGTCAATAAGGATTAAAAAACATAGACATTCTCTAAATCGATAGAGCCACTAATCCATAAGGGAATATATACAAAGAAAAAGCATGAAGGCACATTGTTGCTTCCTCCCCAGTGGCCCAACAAGAACATCTCATAAGCTTGTGTGTAAGGCATTCTATTGGTTAGAACTATGGACTAAGGCCCACTAAGGTGTCCAACATAGGTGTTGTAGTCTAGCGTCAACATGACAATCCTTGGTTATAAGGAAGGTCTCACTAAAATCAAATTGCAGGGACCTTAAGATAACACAAGATCAATTAACTAAATAGAGGATGGAAACACTCCTACTCTATCAACCATCCCATTTCCATTATACCCATATATTGTTTTATGTAAAGATGCAAGACATCAAATTGATACAAGTTCATTCATGATCTTTGAGTAGCAACATAATGAGGTACTCATCCTAAGAAGAGGTAAGGATATAATGAAATTCAACACAAATACGAGGGGTTTTGGATAAATTCCAAACACATGATAAAGGAGGATAGAGATAGGGGCCAAGGGAGGCTCTGGGAGAATAAAAAGGGGTGACAAGATAGAGGGGTAACCCAAGTTGTGAGGTTGTAGGAACACACATCACTTGGGAAAGAAGAAGGCCATATGGCTAAGGAACTTAAGGCAAGACCTCCCAATTGAGTGGATCACTTGAAGGGATAAGGAAGAGGGAGAAATTAAAAAAAAAAAAGGAAAAAGAGGAAAGACAATAAGAGGACTCCATAGTCCCAAAGAACAAAGGAAAATAAAGAAAAGAGAAGGGATGGGAGATCATTTTCTCAAGAGAGGAAAGGGTTAACATGAACTCCCTAGTGGAGTCGAAAAAATGTAGCAAATGAGTTGATTCATGCTACCAATTATTTCTTTAGTATAGGGATGGAATACCACCCATTCACACTCAGACTAGTAATTTATAGGAGAGTGGATTCACCACTCAGTTTTAGGGAAAAACCATGAAACCCGAGGGTGAGGATAGAGAGGATAAAAAGGAGAGGGATCACCACTAGGTTAACTAGGGTTTTAGGATCTTGCTTATGTTAACCTATCAATATTATGTATTAATGTTATTCAATTAGGTATCAAATTAGGTTTTACCAACAATTTAGTAAAGGAAAGAAACCTAAAATTCTAGGTTAATTATTAAAATTTCCTTTAGTGACCAAGAAAGCCTAATATTGCAGAATACACAAAGAAGTATCGAAGGAAATTACTTGAAATTCATTGTTGTAGGTAAAGTTGAAGTATCTTACACTAAAAAAGAGATATGTGATAGATATCCAATAGTGATCCACATCCTAAATCATCCTACACATGTAGCTCATATTTCCTTCAAGACAAGACTTACTCGATCCTCTAAATAAATAGACCCTAATGCCCTCACAGGGGATGATACCTCCCTCTCCTTATTTATGATGGAAACTTTCTTGAGGTTGTAGGGTTGAATAATCCAAGGTATGAATGGAACTATACCAAAAAATATGCCCTAGGATGAATCAACAAGCCTTCAAGGTTGGAGCCAAGCTAATTGCAAAAGTTTCCTATAAAGGTACCAGAGATGTTAGATGCAAGCAACCCAAGAGTGTGGAAATGTTTGAATATCAAGATGTGTCACTATATGAGGGTGTACCTACAAGGTAGGGTTTAAAATATGAATAATATCAAAAAACTTAAGAGACTTTACAAGAGGAATTGAATGGTATAAAAATATGTAAGGGAATAACGTAATGGCATAGGTTTACATTAGGTTAGATTTTGGAGGGTCTAATTCATACATAATAGTCATACCACATTGTTGGACTCAATATTGCAAGTCCTATGAAACTATCTCATTGCTTTGTAAGCCCAAAATTCCTCTATGTTACATGTGATGCAGAACACGAAAGTGGTTCCCTCATTGGGAATCTATAGTACACTCTCCACCAAGAGATCACGCAGAGTTAAGAATATTTGACTTATTTTGATTCCATTAATAACAAACCAAAACAAATGTGCATTATCGTGGACCTATACTAAGTAAGAATCCTAAGTGATTATGTGTAATACCCCAAGTTTAGTCCTTGGTTCGATGTTGTGTATGTATATGAATGGATATAAGTTGAAAAATGTAAATTGTAACCAAATATTAAATGTTAATAAAAATTACATCACCGATTGTAGACAAGAAGTGTTAGAAAAACAAGATCGCGGAGCAATAAAATAAGACAAATGTGGAAATAAAACACAGAAGATACACAATACAATAGAGACACAGATATACGTGGTTCACCTAGTGTGGGCTACGTCCACCAGAGAAATTTCCAGGTCCTTCCTTTTTTATTATCCAACAAATGAAGGGATACAACCTACATCACACTCGTTGTAACATCCTCTTCTTTCTCTCATAGTCTCTTGTCTCAGAATACAATATTCACAATGATACATAGCCACAATATAATTCCCTCATAAAAGAGGGTTTCCTTCTAGGGAGAAAACCCTAACATAACTTCTACCGTCATATCTGCGACCTTATAATGAATGGTCCATATTTACTATGAAATTACAATATACATTTACAAGGCAATTTTTCCTCTGGGGGCCCGCTTGCCCCCAAACCCTGCAAGGGGGGAAATCCCCCCCTGAAACCCCCCCATGTGGAGGAGTGTATAATCTTCATGGGGTATAAACATAGCTGAAAGCAAAGACCTATGAATAAGGAAGATAATTAGGCTCCACAACCAATAATCTCCCACTTGGAGACTGATCTCAACAACTCCACCGCTATTGTATCTGCTGGACTATGATAATTATTGGACCTGGAAAATTTCTCATCTTCACCTTCATGATTGAAGACCAACTGAAACTGATTAGGAACTCCGTTTCTCCCTCGTTACTCCCTTTGTTAACATGTCTGTAGGATTCTGGCTAGTATGTATCTTTTCCAACTTCAAATGTCCATCTTCCAAGATGGATCGTATGAAATGGTACCTCAGATGTATATGCTTACTCTTTGAATGAAAGGTTGAGCTCTTAGGAATATGAATGGCACTCTCACTATTAGAGTACAACCTGTTGTTCTCCTGCTTCTTTCCCAATTCCTCCATAAACCTTTGTAACCAAATCATTTCTTTACTAGTCTCTGTAGCAACAACATACTCTGCTTTTGTTATTTAAAGTGCAACAACCTTTTGCAGTTTCAAAATCCAATTTACTGTTGTTCCACCTACAATAAAAAAATACCCTGTGGTGCTTCTCCTGCTATGTTTATCACCTGCCATATATGAATCTACATATCCATGTAGAACAATGTCTGAACCTCCAAAACATAATGCATGAGTAGCAGTACCTGTCAAATACCTGAGAATACACTTTACTTCCTCCCAATTTTCTTTACCTGGATTGTTCATATACCTACTCACAACTCCCACTACATGTGCAATATATGGTCTTGTGCAAACCATCACATACATCAATATGCCAACTGCTGATGAATAAGGGACCTTGGACATGCATTCTATCTCCTCCTATGTCTTGGGACACATTTCCTTAGTTAATTTTAAATGGTTGGCCAAAGGTGTAATAACTGGTTTTGCATTCTGCATTCTAAACCTCTCCAAAACCTTCTCTATGTACTCACCCTGAGACAATGTCAATTTGTGATTTTTTCTGTCTCTTGTTATTCTCATACCAAGGATTTTATTTGCAACACCCAAATCCTTCATCACAAATGAATTAGATAATTTCTTCTTGAGAACATTTATGTCCTGCATATTAGACCCTGCAACAAGCATGCCATCTACATACAATAGAAAAATAATATAGCTTCCATTTTCTATCCTTTTAAAATAAACACAATGATCAGAATGAAATGTACTATAACCTTGTTCTATCATAAACCTGTCAAACTTCAAATGCCACTGCCTTGGATCTTTATTTAAACCATACAATATCTTCTTCAACCCACATACCAAATTCTCCTTTCCTTTGACCTCATACCCCTGTGGTTGTTGCATATAAATCTCTTCCTCCAAATCCCCATGGAGAAAAGTTTTTTTTACATCTTACTATTCAAGATGTAAATATTCTACTACCACAAGACATAAAATAGTCCTAATTGAAGTCATTTTAACAACATGAGAAAATATTTCATCAAAATATATACCTTTGTTTTGTGAAAACACCTTTACAACAAGTCTAGCCTTGTACTGCTTTTTTCCTCCATCTTCTTCCTTCAACCTGTAAACCCATTTATTCTGCAATGCTCTTTTTCCCACAGGAAACTGAACCAAGTCCCAAGTATGGTTATTTACCAAGGAATCAATTTCCTCTTTCATGCCATGCTCCCACTTCTTTTTAGTGTCTACCCGCATTGCCTCTTCATAACATTATGGTTTCACCAAAATCAATCAACAATAAATAATACAATGAAGGAGAGTATCGTTCATGGGATCTACTTAACCTAGTAGATCTTCTAACAACACTTGCAAGAGTTTTAGGTACATGTTTCTCCTGTTGTTGTACATTTTTATTTTCTGGTACCTTTGGAATTTCTTTTTCAGTGATCTCATCAAGCACCGTGTATTCTAGTTTTTTTTTTTTTTATCC
>JASDQU010100813.1:53684-67202 GCA_032191745.1 Picea mariana | reverse complement strand
ACATGACCTTATCATTGAATATGACATCTCTTCTCCTAATTATTTGTGATTTTCATGATCCCATAAGTGTAACCAAAATCATTAACACTATATCCAATAAAGGTACACTTGGATTTTTCCTCAAGCTTTGTTCTATTTTCTTTATCAATATGGACAAATGCTTCACAACCGAAAGTCTTCAAAAAAGAATAGTTTACCTTTTTACCTGTCCATGCCTCCTCTGGAATTCCACCATCCAAAGAGATTGAAGGTCCTTTGTTTATTAAGTAAACAATAGTATCTACAACATCTACCTAGAACTGTAAGGGCAAACATGGGGAGGGTAGTGCATGAAGGAGGTATGTGGGTCTCCATAGATATATTTGCTCCCTTCATGTCATGTAACTTAAATCTTTACCTTTTTTCCATGCAAGTGAAATTTGGTTTTGGGAAATGAATTGGAAAATAATTCTAATGTTGGGTGTTGTTCAAGTAATCAGAGAGATAAAATATCATAAGTTTGAATTACCTTGTGAACTAACATTCAATTGGGTAAATCATGAGACTTATCCCTGAGTGAATTGTCGTGAGTATACTAAAATTGAATTGTCAAAGCTACAACCACGAATTATGTGAGAATTGTGGTTGGATGGGAGATAAGTGTTGTTATTGAGAAAGTATATGCAATTGATAATTCTATAGAATATCAATAGTGAAATTTCTTGGCCAACCTATGTTGATCCCTAGAGGGAAGTGAGAGAGCCTAAGGAGCTGCAAAGAAGAGAAGGAGATCCCATTGTTTGGTTCGTGTAGGCTAATGGGAAAGAGGGTAACTATGGATTGAGAATTTTCGTAGGTGTAATTATTGAATGTGAACCTAGGAATTAGGCTATGAGAATAGAAGTAGAGCCAACCATAGGAATATTTCACCCTTGCAGATTCATAGCCTCAATTTAGGGTGGCCTCTGTGTAGAGAGTACTAGTGCACCACGAAGCCTATGGTTGGGTGTGGTGTCCCTCTTCTATAGCCAGTTTTTGGACAATTGATCTATAAATATAAGTGTTCATAAATGTATCTATGAATTTTGTTTAGTTAATACTAAATTGTTATGGTTTATGTCATGGTTGAATCAATTTCCAATTTGTTCAACTCTGACTACTTACGTTAGCCTGCATTTATGATTTATGGTCTCATGAATAATTGAATGGTTACAATTATGTTTCATAAATACATAGGTCCTTGCCTTCTTATGGTAAATATCTAATAACAAAACAATGAGTTCGGTTCCATAATAAATTTTTGTGATTTTTTTTAGTTAAAAGAAGTACCCCATATCCTCAAAGTGCATATGGGTTATTGGGTAAATCATGTTATGGAACTGATGGAGGTTTTGCACCACCAATTTAACCCCTAAAGTTATGAAATTCCCCAAATTTGAGGGCCAAAGTGAACCAAACTAGTAACCAATATGCAAAGATCAAGTGAGAGAAGTCAGCCAAGGGCCCTACGAAAGCATTATATATCCATAAGAAGTCATACATCTAGGATGACATGGGAGGAACTTAAGGAAGGTAGTCCACCATAAAATAAAATTATAGAGATATAACATATCATCATTGGGTGGATCATGTATGGACATAAAACCAAAGAGGGTCGCACCCTTTCCTCTCTAGTGGGTAGAAATATGCGAGTCAAGAGTGCAAAATCCTTATTCCACAACCATTTATGCTTTGTTCAAGATAATTCTTGTGTCTCATACCCATAATTTCTTTGTCTCATTACGTTAAGTATAAGTCCTTATCATAAATTATCTTCATACAACTTATTGGTTATAGGGACATATCATTTTCCTTTCTCCAACTGATCTACCCTTATTGACCACAACACATTTTCTCTCATGATTTGATTGGAAGGTGTTGATATGAAATATTTTTTTAAGGTCTTTAGGATAACAACATGAGGATAAATCCTCCCACGTTTTTATAGAGTTGGTACTCCTATTTCTTTATATATATAAGATTCTTCTTCTAATTTTAGATGCATATAATAGAAAACCCAAACAAATCTTCCATACAACTCATATATACATATGTACAAGCTCTTATATACAAATTTACACACTCTTATATACAAATGTATGAGCTCTTATATACATATGTACTTATCAATCACATCATATCATTCAAGAAGAAGAAATACATATGTCTCCAAAGATTTGTATCTAAAGGGTTTGGAGTCTTCTTTCAACAGATATTATGCCTTCCTTTAAAAATAATGTGAATCCAAAATTAGCTATGAATTTGCAAGATGAAAGAAAATTAAAATGGTCAGGTCATCAAAGAACTCTATAGGACTTCTGCATTGATATCAAAATGAGTTTGTACAACATAATATCATCAAGAATCCATTGATACATCACCACACAGATTCATAAAAATAACATGACACTTGATTAGTTCTTTGAGGGAGAAATTAATAACAATATTCCAAATGTAACAAGTTTAAAAATGTTTGAAACAAGAGGGATGAAACAACCTCAACAACATCTCAATGAAAATTAGATAAATTGAATTAAACTGCATTTGTCTTTATACAAGAAGATATTTTTCTCCTTTGGACCTGAAATATCATGATAAATGACTAGAAGAATCTAGAGAAAGAGATGATCATACTCATATGTTCATGTTTCCAATCATACATGGAAAACATAAAGGAAAGAATAATTAAGAAATAAATATGAGGAATATATTTAATCATGCTAATTCACAAAATATTCGAAAGGAAAAAATTTCTTCTTGCGAACTCTCCATCGCTGCAAAAACTCCTAACGACCAACCCTTTGAATATGCTTCTTTTTATCTTTTATAATCTTCTCTTCATCTTATTGGAACTGATTTTAAGTTAGTGTTTTATTTTCACCTTTGTAAATTTGAACTTAGATATTTGTGCCATCAACTAGAACCCACTTTAGAAGCTTGAAAATTTCTTTTAATAAACAATTTTCCAAAAATAATTTGTCGCCAAGATAGAAAATAGTTCCAAATGTAATTTAATTTTTAGGGAATTATTGTTATTATTCTAGCCATTGAAACCAATTACAAAGTGTTCTTCATGTCTCTAGCTTTCCAATGATCTCTCATTTTTTCTATTTGGACCTCATAATCAAAAGTTATGGCCTCTAGAAAATAGAGACTCAACAATCGTTGATCTATGCACATGAATTTTGAGCCCTTGATTAAAAGTCCACCCCATTTATCCCACATGTGTTGGGGAATATTTCTCATACATGTTTATAAGAAAAATGCATCCCCATATTGTTTGTGTGTGAAATATACAGAAGTATGAAACCCTTCATAGCTTGTGCATAGTGTAACTTTTGGTTGCCACCTCATCACCTAGTCATCATGCTAAGTCACTGTTGAGTCATCTATGTCCAACTCGTACCATCCAAGTGTCACTTGAGGGGTATGTCCGCTTAATTTCCACATGTCCCAATATTCAAAAGGAGGGGGGGGATAAAAATTAGGACAAGAAATGATGAATAATATTGAAAACTAAACAAAGTGTTTGATCTGTAAATAACAATGAATATTCCACTGGAACAGTTCGTCACAATAGATCTGATAAATAAAAATGAAATCTACACTATGAAAGTTAAATTCCTTTAGATTCTAGAATTTTTAGTTATTAATTTTCTACTTATGCATGAAATAGATCAAGTGCATAAAACAAAGAACAATAAAATACAATCACATACCATCCACAAAATAACACAAATATTTTCCCTGGGAAACCCTTATGGGAGAAAACCCAGCTAGAAGGTGAGGCTACCCTGCTCTCTTTTCTATGGTATGGAAATAATGTAAGTAAAAAGGAGAAAACACTCTCTATGGAGTTACCTGATACTTATGGATTTTTCAGCTACTACAAAACATTAACCCCCTCTATTATGCTCTCTAATTTCCCACTCCTAGTTGTTCTGCTCTACTATGGAATAAAATACAATAACATAGAATGGAACCCCTTCTCCTCCTAGTGGCTTGGTATTTAATATAGCTAGATATCCATATAGGGTAGGTTTTTGACTTCCTCAACCATCAATTATGATAGGGTATTGAACCTAATATAATCTTATTTAAATTACATATGTGGCTAGCCTCGCATGCGTGAGTAATGGGGGCTAGACCCATGAAAGCATGTTTTTCCAACTTGTTTGTGCTACCCTTATTTTACTTTATTACCAAATGAAAATTTTGTAAGAACCCCATCCTTTTGTAGTGCCTGGTTTGTTGTAACTTACTCTGGTCCTGCAAATACAGAAGAGACCGATGATCTGTTTGGATGATGGTCTTCTTTCCCATCAAATAGTGCTTCTACTTTTTGATAGCTTGTACCAAGGCATAGAGCTCCTTGTCGTAGGTAGAGTAGTTGAGAACCACCCCATAAAATACTTCAAAATGATAGTATATGGGCCTTCCTCCCTGGATCAGGACTGCTCCCATGGCATACCCACTTTCATCTGTCTCCACTTCGAAGGGATTATGCAAGTTTGGTAGTGTGAGCACTGGTGCTTAACTAATATTTTTTTCAACTCATCAAAATCCTTCTACTAATTCTTCCCCCACTGGAAACTCTTACAACTCGTTGTTATGGAATGGAGTGGTGAAACTATTTCTGAAAATGAAGCTATGAAATTTCACAAGTACTATGTTTCCCCAACAAAGATCTTAACTTCAATGATATTTGTAGGAACTGACCATTTCATGATAGCATCCATCTTGGCGAGATATATATTTATCTCACCTACACTGATCACATACGCTAGATACACCAAACATTGTTGATAAAACTCACATTTCTTTAGATTGGCCAACAAATGGTGCTTCTTCAGGGTCTCTAACACCTGCGTAAGATGTGAGATGTGCTTATCCTAGGTAGCACTATAAACCAATATATCATCCAAATAAACAATAACAAATGAATCTAGATAAAGGTGTAAAACATCATTCATTAGTCTCATAAATGTATTTGGTGCATTGCATAAACCAAATTACATAACTAACCACTCATACAAACCTTTCCTTGTCTCAAAGGCAATCTTCCAGGTATCTTCTTCTTTGACTCGTACCTGGTGCTATCCTAATTTCAAATCCATCTTAGTGAAGTACTTGACATGTTGCATATGGTCCAATAGATCATCGATCCATGGAAAAGGGTATTGATTCTTTAGTATAATGTTGTTCAATGCCTTGTAATCGATACGCATTCTCCAAGTCACATCCATCTTGGGCACAATTATGATGGGTGACCCACAAAGTGAGGTAATTGGTCAAATCACACCTTGCTCCAACAACTGTTCAATTACTTCTTTATTCCATTTTCTTCAAGAACGGACTATATATACAACCCAATATTCAGCAAGGGGAAGTCTGATAATAATTGGATTGCATTCTCCACTTCCCTCCTAGGTGGTATCCCTTTAGGATCTTGGAACAATCCTCTATGTTCCTTTAGAAAATCCTCCAATTCATGTTTTTGTTCCTTAGTACACCCTTCCAGGGATGTATTTACTTTTAATGACTCTTCACTAGAATTATTTTCTCTTAGAAAAATTAAAACATATTTATTTCTAGAACTAATCAATTTCTTAGCTTGATTGACACTTACCAATGAAAGTTTTGATTTTCCTTTATGCACGTTGATGATGAAGGATTTACCATCCTTTATGAGGTGGTGTTGATTGGATATCCACATGAATATAACATCCCTCATATACATGTAAGGTATTCCAAACACTACTATGCATACATCCAATGGTACTACATCCAATTCTACTTCATCTATAAAATTAACACTTACAACAAATTTAATCTTGCACTGCTTTGTTACCTTGATCTCTGCATCCTATTTTACCCAAACCAATGGATAGGAGATAGGATGATCGTTAACCTCCAATCCAAGATTTCTTACCAGATATATTTCTATGAGATTATCATGTGAACCAGATTCAAACAAAGGATCTGTCTTGGTCTTCTTGACCTGAATCTTTATGTGGAAGAGTTTTGTCATCCCATTCTCTTCCTAGTGATGAAGGATACTCAAATTCAAATCCTTTTGAAAAGACAAGAATACAATAGTTTCATCCACATTAGAGCTACTTTCAACTTGATTTATTGAATCTATGGCTAGAAGGTTCTTTTTCTTTATGTCTTTCCTGCGCTTCTTCGGGTTCAACTCTAGATGTAGTTTCCAAGACTTTTCCTCAATGTGGCCATCAATGTTGCAATGATTGCAATGGTTTTTGGGATATTTTCACTGATGTGTAGTGGTTTTTGTCTTCTTATATTTTCCACCTTTCCTCTTATTCTTCCCCTCATAATCTCCCTGGTGCTCTTTCTGCTTAAAACCACTTGGCTACCTCTTCTTTTGGCCTATGTTTTCTAGGTACTATGCATGTGCACATGCCTCACCCATTGTCTTGGGCTTGAAGAGCATCATTTTATTTCATAAATGATTGTGTAAACCCCCCAAATACTTGAGGAGTACATCTTGGTTCTTTGGAGAGATACCCAACATGATTTCCATCCTTTTGAACTCAATGGTGTATTCCTGTACACTTTCCCGTGCCTCTGCCTGAAGTAGTGCCATCAGATCCATTGTTCCTATACATACCCAATATGTAGAATTGAGACTTGATGAGGGTTTTGAAGTCCTCCCACCTAGTAATTGGCAAATCACCCTCCATACTAAGTGTCTCCATATGGATTTCCCACTAGGTTAAAGCATGGCCCTCTAACTTGAATCTACCAAATGAAATCTTTTTCTATTCATCTATATGGTGAACGCTATATTAAAATTCTGGTTGCTGCAACCAATAATTCAATTTTAATGCATCGATCTCACCTTGGTGTGGATTTATCTCCACTTTCACTTCGATCTTAAATAGGGACTATGAAGGGTTAATGTCACTTAAAATCAATTCCTCTTTCTTGGTTTCTTTTTGTGACTCCTTTCCTAGGTATTCTCAATCTTCTGATTTCTCCTCTGATATGATCTCTGAGTTAGAGCCTCCATCATATATGAAAGGTCTAATCTTTCTTGCTAGAGCCACCATGAGGAGGTTCATATTACGATTGATATCAATGACTTGCACTTCCAACCTCTCAAATCTCTCTTCTGTTGGATCTCGAGGGTTGATATGAACATACTCGTCTACCATGGATAGGGTTTCTACCACTTCTCTTTAAGTCATTTTCCGTATCCTGCAACTATCGTGGATATTATCTGTAAACTATCGTGAATACTATCTGTAAACTATCATGGATATTCCACTGGAATTGTTTGTCACAACATATCTGATAAATAAAACTGAAATCTACACTATGAAGGTTAAATTCCTTTAGATTCTGGAATTTACTGATTTTCTACTTCTGCATGAAATAGATCATATGCAGAAAATAAACAACAGTAAAATACAATCACACACCATCCACAAAATAACACAAATATTTTCTCTGGGATACCCTTATGAGAGAAAACCTAGCTAGAAGGTGAGGATTCCCTGCTTTCTTTTCTCTACTATGGAAATAATGCAAGTACAAAGGAGAAGGCACTCTCTATGGAGTTACCTAAGAATTGTGGCCTATTTGGATTCTACAGAACATTAACCCCCTCTGTTATTCTCTCTAATTTCCCACTCCCATTTTTTTTCTATGCTATGGAACAAAATACAACAACATAGAATGGAACCCATTCTCCTCCTAGTGGCCCGATATTTAACATAGCCCAATAGCCATATAGGGGTAGGTTTTTGACTTCCTTGACCCTCAATTGTTATATGGTTTTGAACCTTATAGAATATTCTTTAAATTACATATGTCGATATCCCCATATGCATGAGTAACAAGGGCTGACATGGCATCCTCTCATACCATTGTGGTTAACATGACAGGTCAACTTGAGGGAGGAATAAATTTTGCACCGTTGGAAAGGTTTCAATATTTATAATAGAATCACGAGGTATAATCTATGTTAGGAAATTTTTAACCCCCAAAAGTTCCATTCGATGCCTCAGAATGGCTCTGAAAGGTTCTAGACCCCAATTTCCAAATTGGGACCTCCCACTAAAATGACCCTGCAAGTTTATTCCTCCATTTTTTTCTACTCTAAAAGCATCGATATAGATGAAAAATAATATAATGATCCAATCTAGATCATTTTTTGCAAGGAAATACGACAATGCGGGAGTGGACGAAGCTCCACGTGTAAAACTTAGTAAAAACGTAAAAACAACTAAGTTTTGGGAAGAAGTAAAAGTGGTTAAGTATGGAGACATTGAAGTGTTGGGAAGTAGTAAAAGTGGTTAAGTATGGAGACACTTATAGGCGTAAGTGTAGATTACCTAAACTTCAATAAAATGGTTAAATGTTGGGAATGTTTCTCGTTGAAATGACTAAGTGTTGAGAATGTTGTGGGAATGTGAGTTGTGAGGTTAGGTGATGTAGAAAAATCGTAATATGGGATCCTACATCTGTATTCAAAATTCAAAAAATAAAATAAGTGTAAGACTCAATAAAAACTAAGTGTAAAACTCAATAAAATGACTAAGTCATGAGGATGCAATTTGGGTGATGTGGAAATGAAGGTGAAAATTGAGGATTGCATAAATGTGGGTTGTGGGATTGCGAGGTGGGGATAGAAGGTGGCATACATTGGGAATATCACCTTTGTTTTTTATTCTATAAAATGTTGGACAAAGCTGACACATAGGGATATTTAGTGAGAAGATGGAAATACAAAATTTATTTCTTTTAGTATATTTTTCTTTTCTCCTCTTTTGTTTCAAAGAGAAACCATCTCCGTTGGCCTTTCATGAAGAAGAACTACAATACTAAAACTGGTTATGAATTATTAAAAGTTGTTGGGTCTTTATTATCAATAGGTGAAGGGTATTTATCACTTTCCAAATTTGAAAAAAAATTGGGTCTCCATTTGAAAGAGGAATAGGTTCAAATATGTGCCCTAATCACCTAGTTGATGGGTGTTAGGAAAACACATCAACATAAGGCCTAATACCTCTATTACCTTTTTATCAATGGTGATTTACCTTATATACAATAGTGGAATTCCATCGTTGATCTTTGACTACATGAATCCTTCCAATGTTTGACTTCAAAACATCGATTCACATGATGTCAATTTGTACTTGTACCTTGGTACCCATTGTCATTAATGAAGGTCATCCTTGCATCTCGAAATGATTGCATCATTGATTACTAAATATATGGTTTATCCCATGCTTGAATATAAATCATTATCCCATCGTAGAGATCCATATGGCATGATGCCAATGTTCCAAAACCATGGAAATGCATATCTCATTTCCACCATTATTTTCAACATCCATCTCGGGCTTACCTCCAGTGAACTCTCCACATGTCCCAATTCTCCCACCAATATAGTCTATATCTATTGCAATTATGTGCCCACATTGAGTGAAATCATTCCATCACATGTTTTAAATAGTAATAACATTCGTTTCCATATATATCCTAACCTTGCTTCATATGTGACATCTTATAAATCCATGGTCCATTATTATACTTAACTTGATTGTTACAGAATCATGGGTATGACTAACTCATTTGCATAGAATCTCTCTCTCTCTCTCTCTCTCTCTCTCTCTCTCTCTCTCTCTCTCTTTGTATCACCTTCCATTTGATTTAGAAAGTGGCCTCTTTTATCTCTCCAACTATGGTTCTCCTTATTTAATATCTCTCTCATAAATTAATCAAGAAACACATGATGTATTTCAACTATACAATTTTTTCTCAAACTCGCACATCGAGATGCATATGTCATCATGGCATTTCCATTTTCCTCTGACACGTAATGTACCAAATCCATCACAATTACATTCCTATTGTAATTTATAAGCTCAAAACCATGGAGGAAAATACAATTGAACATGGAGATCAGAAGTCAAATTATAATTTAACCATTTAAAGAGCTATGTGCCCCTCCCCGGAATCAGCTGTGCAACCACAGTAGTAATCCTTCATGTATCGTTGATTGAAGTGTAATTATTACTAATTATATGGCTCATTCGATTACATGGTCACTTTAGATGCATTCTTGGTCAAAGGACACCAATTTTAGTCGACTAAACTCATTCAAAATGAAGATACTTATCCATTCTTGGTGTAACTACAATCATACGGATTTAAATACAAGTTCCATCTATCTCCAAGAAAAAACTATAAATGCAATATTACTCTCTCCATTTCAACAAACTCCATTTGTATAATGTTATACTAAAATATTTTTTTCCAAGGATTATGAATCCCACTTGCTTCAATCCTTTCTTTGAGCTTTCATGTGGTTTTGCTACCCATTTTTTAAACATTTGATCATATCATAAGGGGAAATGTTGCAAAAATCACATTAGAAACATGGAGAGTTCTAAATATGATAGAACCGATGAAAGGGAGAGGCCTAGTGGCCACTTCTATTACTCCTCGAAATGAAATATTCATTTATTTTTAATTTTCTAATTAGCGATAACATAAATCTTTTGTTCATGATGGTAGGTACAAGGCAGTCCTCATTGATCCTGAAGGAAAAACTAAAATATCCTATGCATAGGGACTGGGAATTTCCTCTAATAACTAAGTTGAAGAGTACACCTTACTCCAAGGATTATAAATGAAATTGGATCATCAAATACATACTCTTACAAAGGTGGGAGACTCAAGAACAATCATTTAGTAGATGAATAATAAGTCCCTTCTAGCTAATTATAATTATACTTCCATTTCGGTTTGAGCTCAACAAGAGGTCACTAGATTTCAAAAAATATTCTTCTTACATCTCTTAAGGGAGAATAATCACGAGGCTAAATCTTTAGAAAATAATACTACTAGTTTAAAAATGGGTGAGATAAGGTTTAATGGTTCATTAGTTTCCAAAATTAAACCTTAATCAATCATCATGGACTCAATGTTAAGTTCCAACAATTTAATAAGCCACGTGTCAATCACATGTCAAACCCATTATCAAAGCAATGTAATAAAGACAATGAGAACTGAGCTCCCCTCGCATATTCTTTGCAAGCTTGGTCCCATTTATTGTACACTGATATGGGAGCCTCAGGGAGTTTCGGGGGGGAGGGGTGGGTGGTAGCCCCCGATTTTTGTTTTGGCAATTTTTGCATCCATTTTGGAAGTTTTTCAGCACATGGTTTTCACCGATGGTTTTCTAATTTTTGTTAAGGAATTAGGGTTGTTGACTAATATGGGTCAATGGATTAAGGGTTTGGATGCTGCAAGATGCTATATGTATATTTTATTGTAAACAATGAAGGGTATGTTGAATAGAATATTAGAGGTGTGGGTCTAAACACGTTGTTGGTTTTCCCGGTTTGGGTTTCTAGGGTAAAATCTCTGTGTAATGTGTGTGTGTGTGTGTGTCATTGTATCTTTTCTATTTTTATTAAGAATCTATTTACAATAAATAATTGTACAAGGTTAAAATATACATTTGTTATCAGAGAAATTATTGGCTTTAGGGGGACGCCTTTGTGGTCAATGGTGTGTCTTGGGTATGTGATAAGCCTTATTACAGTGGAAGATCCATGGTATAAATTTTTCAAGTGAAAATAAATGGAGAGCAGTTCAAAAATAGAGATCGAGAAATTTAATGGGCAAAGTTTTGAACTGTGGAAGCTCAAGATGGAATATATATTGGTGGAAAAATATGAGTGGATCGATGTGGATCCAGGTATTTCACCTACATGCACGTTAGCAAAATATTGGAAAATTTTGGATCAAAAGGCAAATAGTACAATCTGGTTATGCCTCTCAGATTCAATATTACAGAATATGTCAGGGGAAGCTACAACTAAGGCATTATAGGATAAGTTAGGGACTTTGTATCAGTCTAAGTCCCTGGTAAAAAAATTGCTTATGTGGAAAAAACCATATAACCTAAGGATGAAATATGGAGACTCGGTGAAAGATCATATGAATTCCTTCAATACAGTGGTAAGTAAATTATTATTTTTTGATATCAAGATTTATGATGAAGATAAGTGTATAATCTTACTGTGCTCTTTACTAGACTCGTGGATAGTCTAGTTGTGGAAATAGGTAGTAATACAATGAATTTAAGTTTCCATGATGTAGTCTCATCTTTGTTGCTGGAGGAGATGGTGTAGAAGAACATGGAAGGACAGATCCTAGACACACTATTTGCAAGAGGAAGCTCCCAGGAAAGAAATAGATCTAAGTCCTCAGGTGTGAGATATAAATATAAGGGAAGATCTAAATCTCCCATAAATTTTGTAAAGGTATGTTGGAGATGTGGAAAAGAAGGGCACTGAAAGAATCAATGTAGATCCAAAAGTGTTGAGAGAGGGAAGGGATCTGAAGATGCTCCTTCTACATAAGAAAAAAAAAATCCATAGAATGAGGGGATGTGTACTTGGCTTCTTCAAGCACACATGTAGATAATGAGGCATGCTTGGTTGAATCAGGTGCATGCTTTCATATGACTCCTCACAGGGAGTGGTTTTGCGAGTATGGAAGGTATGATGGAGGTGATGTTTTCCTAGGTGATGAATTGACAACCAAAATAATATGTGACAAGGAAAAAATATAGCTCTTAATTGTTTATCATTGTATTATGCTAATTCATTAATTATGTCAACCCGAGGTTCAATGTGTACTTATGAAGCACTCTGTGAAGTTTACTCATAAAAGAGAACTAGTAAAATGTAAACTATGGACAAGAAAGAAATGAGTCACAATACTTTGACCTTTTTCCTTGTTGTGGTATCTCTCGGGACTAAGTTTTCTGAGATATCATAGGCTTGACCCTTGAATGCTCACTTAGAAATATTTAAAAGTACGGTGGTTCTGGAGAAGATGTGTATACTTATCCAAAAAGAAATATCAAAACCTATTGTATTCAGAAATTGTAACCAAACTAACACAACAAGAGTAGACTTAGAAACTTTAACGGTCCCCATTCATAATTCTGTGAATGATATAAAAATTATTGTAGTGGCTAGGATCTAAGGGATATGGACAAAGGATCCTATTATAAGAAATGGTTGGGATATATATTGGCTCTAATAATTATTTACTGTCATTATCCAACAATTTTTAGGGGCCATTATGCATCATACATCTATTCATCATCATACACTTCACTACCATAGAAAACACATAGGCTAATTATCATACATGAATATACTTAGCAACAGATAATTATGAACATAAAATAAATAGTACAGGACTGTACCTGTGAGTGGGCCCACGCTCACAGTATTCCTGTACTCTAACTCAACTATATTACCAACAAGAAATTACCACTCATAAACAAAAATCATATATCGCAATCTCTGAAATCTGAAACAACACTTTATTCAGTTATGTTCTTCATACGTCTCTCACAATTCGTCCTTGCTCAAGTGAGAACACACACACACACACACACACACACACACACACACACACACACACACACACACACACACA
>JASDQU010100813.1:23252-34082 GCA_032191745.1 Picea mariana | reverse complement strand
ACACACACACACACACACACACACACACACACACACACACACACACACACACACACACACACACACACACACACACACACACACACACACACACACAATACATGGCTCAAAACAACTCTGAATATAGAGCGCCAATTTCCTGTAATTCTGGGAAAGAAGTTAAAACAAACTAGATGCCTAATCCAACAATCTGAGATACAAGCCAATAGTTTCTCCAATCCCTGATCCATATATTGAATTGTTATACCTGTTCCTCATTCGGATTTCATCATGTGCTCAGAGGTGAAGATAATGAGAATCTCATTCAATGCTCACAGTTACTTATCCGAGGCCTTGTGTTGATATTTCTTAGCGCTGAACTGAATAATAATTACCAACCCTGCCACTTGTTCAAGTGCCAGCTGTTTGTTTAAGGTGATATCGTGCTGATTTTATCCTTAGCACTGATTAGTATTGGACAATTAAGCTGATGATCAAGTTGATATATATATACATGTATAACATGATGATATGTATATATGCAAAATGGAACATAGGATATTGCGTTGTCAACTGGATATATCTTCTTAAAATACTCTCTCCTGAGAATATAATATATATCTTCATAAAATGCCTTGAAGATATATATTCCTAAAATGCCTTGCATATATATATCTTTGTATATCTTCAATAGAGTGAACCCGAAACCTTGCATTCTATGGCCAAAATTAATGTTATTGAAACTCACAAACATATAATAATTCAAATATCTTCTAAAACTCACTCTAATTCTAATCTATGAAAGGAAATTAAGATGATTATGTGGCAGTGGTAATACCTTTGATAAAGGTAGGAATTTATAGAGATAAGTCCGTAGGAATTATAAAAAGGAAGGCAAAATGCACATGTATATAGGATATAGGGGACAAAAATGATGCCAAAGTGGGTGTTTATCATCCCCCCCTTGCCGATCTGGTTGCATGTCCTCATGCAACCTATTCCTCTTCTTCTATCCCTGCATGTACAGCTCCCCAGTCATAGATTGGGTGTCCAAAATCACTTGGATTATAATACCGAAGGGTCCTCTCCATATGTAACCATTGAATCCTTTCCTCTTCCTCATCCCAAGTAGTAGAGGATTTATAGAACCTGTTGGGGCACCAAATAATGGGGAACTGGAATCTCAGCCCTATCCACTGACTACCATATCTGAGTAGGGAGTTGGCATATAGTGTAGCCCGATTAAGTTCCAGTCCAAAATACGGATACCCTATTGGGTTTCGTCCCCTTAGATATTTAGGGAGAACTTCCCAGATATCATGAGAAATCAATAGTGCATGGACTGAATGTGCTATATAATCCTGCATGAATTCTGTTATGGCAAATTTTTGGTGCTGACGAATAGTGATGACATCTTTTGGATCTTCCCTTAACCTCTGTAGATCATATTTTATAATATGAGGCAATGGATACTCATCCCTCACATTTAGGCTTTCCTCAACCTCCATTCTCCTATAGAATTCTTCATCTTTCTTCCATTGAGAGAGACTGAGAATATGAGAGGTGAATTCCCTTAACTGAACATCAACAACACCGTGGTTAGGATTCCAACGGGCATTGTCAGGGAGGATGAAATTATAAAGATATAGTTCACACAACATATTTTGATCCTTCATTTCTACAAAAACATAGATGTTGAAAAAATCATTTGGTTGCTTAATCTCATGAAGATTTCATGCTGCCAATTATTTCAGTCTGAAGGCTTCCCACCAATCATGAAATAAAAGGGGATAAGACTTAGGTGGCTCTCTACTATATATGCATTCAAAGGAAATCTCAGTAGTCTACTATACCAATTTCTTTGTGTCCTCCAGTTGTTGTTTATATTGTTTAATCTTGTTAGTCCATCTTTGTTCTTGCTGTAAGTACATGGAAAACCACCTTTCCTTGAGATTTTCTATGGCTTGCATGTGGGATTCTTTATTGATGATCCCCAGGTCAAATATTTTATCCTTGTTTCTCCACCGGGGTATATCATGTTTCAACTGCATGAAAGCATAAGTGTTGGTAATGACATCATCTAGGAAAGTATTACAAATATTGTGTGCTTCTTCTGCATGGATTTTTTCACAACTCTCCACTCTCTCTTCTGACAGTTCTTCTCCTTGAATATCCTCCATTAGATTCCTTGCATAACTTGGGATATTATGGTATCTCAATCTTCTTTTAATATTTTTATTCTATAGCAAGAGTCTTCGATTTTTCTTAAGCAAGGCCTGGTAGCTAGAGTTGCAGAATCATAAAGGCTTTGATTCCAAGTGCCTTTTTCCCTTTTTCTTTTTCTTGTCATGTCCTTTATTCTCAGGAATGAAATGTGGACTAGATGGCATGTCCTGAGACTCATTTACTACCTTATTCAAGGAAGGGGAGGAAGGGGAAATTTCAAATCCCATCCAAGTCTACTCTATATCCAAAAGTGGGGGTTCTACCCCTTTAGGCTTTTCTACAATATCGATCATGGCATCATCCTGTTCTCCTCCCATTTTTGAGTTTTTACCAAGATGTTCATTGGATGCCTCTTTTCCGGACTCTGTATCTTCCTCCTCAATAGTGGTTGTGCCTAAAACTTTCTGAGAGACTCTAGTGGATCTCCTGCACCCTATAGTGACTCCCTCAGGCCTCTTCTTAGGCAGTAAGGTCCTCATTTTGGGTTTAGATAGTGTTGAGCCAATGAAGGTGCTCCATGAAACACCTAATATGTTTATCTCCTCACTTATAACCATCATCATGAGACCCTTGTGATACAGAGCAGTTTCAGGATTTCGTTTCTTTCTAAAAAACTCAGCCATTTTAGACAAGCTTTTATGTAAATAGTAAGGCACGCTAAGTGGTTTTTCCCCTCTTAAATGCAGTAAGAGACTGATGTGGTAATGGTGGACCAAGTTGTACCTCCCCTCACAAGTAACAAACTTTGTAGGTGAAATACCACCTCATCCCATGGAGGGATTAGTGCTTCCCTAACTATTCCCCCTTCTCAGATATAGAAGTGGGGATGGTGCCTTAAGAAATGGGATCCAACTTTTAGGGTCTACTTTGAAATTTCTATACCATTTTTCTCCTTGCAGTGGCAACCCTGTAATTATTCTCATAGACTCTTCAAACACAAGGATATTTAATCTTCTAAAAATAGCTTGTTTGCCATAAAAAATCTGAGAAAATTCCATGGTAAGATCAAAATCAAATCCTGGAAATTTTTCTAGGAATTGTAGCCATCCAGCCTGCTCAAATATCCTCATGACTGCTGGGTTATTTATAATATTTCCAATGTTATTGGGCTCATTTCTATTCGTTTTCCCTCCCATTTTTCAAAGAAGAAAACTGCTCAAAAGAAAACGCTACAAAATGATATTTAAACTTCTTCTTACCTAAAAACCCTGCTATATCTATTTGTAGCAGCCTTCGTTGTCCTACTTGTGATTTTAAACTTGCACTCAACTCCTGGGCATGCTCCTCATAACTAAAGGCTTACCCTGCCTTTGTTTCTCGTAGTTGGCCTAGCCTGATTCGTCTCTGTGTTTTCTAGCATCCAACTGGTTGGGATATGGTGACATGCTTAATATCATTTTTTTATGCTTAGGACTGAACCCGACTTCACCTGTGTTCATGGTCGGGATACAATGCTGAACACAACTCTGCTTGGAATTAATCTCTATTTTATCCTGTGCCCTTGCTTGGCATTAATCCCGACTTTGCCCTGTGTAGCTTCACCCTATGCTCGTCCTTGGAATTGATCCAACTCTACCTTATTGTCATGTTGTATAAACACTTTTAGAACCCAACTTTGTTCTGTGCTTACATTTAGAATTGATCCTGACTCTGTTCTGTGCTTTTCTCTTAGAATTGATCCTAACTTTGTTTTTTGCTCGCACTTAGAATTGATCCCAAATCTTCCCTTGTATAACTGTTAGGGGAGTAGATACTTGAATGTGCGGGATAATGGATGAGCTAGACATGGCTACTATGATGTGTACTGGAGACTAGGTGTATTCATAATGTGTGGTGCTTCGGGTTGTACCCTTTCATGCCAAGTGTCTCGATTTAAAAGAACTGGGCGACAAGGTATGATAGAAGGGTGGTTCAGAAAAAAAATATGATTGTGTTTATACATAGAGGGGATGACACTATAGTCGTCGAAATTATTGTTGCTTAATGGCTGGTCAGAGTATGATTATCCTTGCTACGTAATGGGCAGAAGGCTAAGAGATGGTCGAGTGTATATTCACCATGGTATAGTGATACCTGGTTAGTAATGTAGTTAGGCATGGTTATAATGCCAGGGTGTCATTCATCACTACGTTGTTCATTATGTAGCATATAAATATAGGGTTGTATTGGTAGTGGGTAGACCTTAGGTATAGTGTTTAGTGGAACATAGAGTTAGTAGTATTATCACTTTGCCAAATAATTTCTCAATTTCTATTTCACAAAAAAGAAAAAAAAATGAGTTGTTAGAAAAAACCTGAACCAATTCAATGGAAGATTGTAGGTGCAAGTGTTCCACTATTGCCTTGTTGAATTCTGTTGGTCATGACACATCCCTTATAAACCTGCAAGATAAACGCAATAATTGTAGCTTGATCATATCCTTGCATACTTCAAAAATGATATGGAAGAAAGAAAATGTATATTGTGAGCTCATCACCATACATTTGTTATTCATTTTTAGTATAGATGTTTTTTTTTTCTTTTGAGATCTTTAACAAACCTTGTCTGTCGGTGACCCAGTTTTCAAACAAGAGTCTATTCCGTTGCACCCTAAGGGGTTTTCACAACTGGAATTACTTAAATGGGTGATATTGGCCAGTAATTGGTTTTCCAATATCATCAGTGCCGACAACGCCTGAGGCCAAGTTTTCATTGCCAGATCTTTATTACATTTCTTTTCTAATTTTTTTTTTTTTTTTTTTAGTAATGACGTAAAAATAGGTCATAGAAGAGAGGGCACAGGTGGCGATGCCACTGTGCCCATTATATTGAGATCATTATGTTTGATTAATTCATGAATAAATTCCTCCTTACTCTTGGGTCTCTGATATAACCTTATTCGATGGCCATTTTCCATAAGTGATGTCATTGCTTCGTCAATGGTATAGAGTTTAAAGGAGCCATTCTCGTATACAATATCTACCTCGTATGGTCAGAGCCATCGGGTGTGGAATTTGCCTTTAAAATCCTTATACCATGAATCAAACAGGAGGGCCCAATCCCCCTCTTTAAACTTCTCTTTGATGAATTCATTATGCCATTTAGCTCTCTGATGTTGGACTAAAGCAGTTTGATTTATTGCATCTTGGCGAATCTCATCAAGCTCATTAATCTGCTCGAGCCTATGTTGTTGGGCTTCCGAGATATCCAAGCCCACTTGTAGTGCAATCCTTAGAGTTTTGATCTCGAATTCTATGGGGAGAACCACACGCTTTCCATACACTAATTCATAAGGAGTATACCCCGTGGTGTTCCTCCAGGTGGTTCTGTAGGCCCATAAGGCCTCTGGAAGCTTCTCAACCCAATATTTATGATGATGTTGGATTGTTTTAGTCAAGATAGCTTCTAATACTCGATTTGTGACTTCTACCTAGCATTTTCCTGAGGGTGATACGGAGTTGACATTCGATGCTTAATCTTGAATTTCTCGGTGATGGACTGGATGAGCCATGAAATGAACTAGGTCCCTTGATCAGTGACGATCTCCCGGGGAACCCCAAAGTTGACGAAGATATATTCGTATAGTAAGTTAGCCACTGCACCCTCTATGGCCTTTGGAAGTGCTTTGGCTTCAACCCATTTGGTCACGTAGTCTGTAGACACTAGAATGTACATATTCTACTTTGATGGTGGGTTAATAGGTCCCACGAATTCTAGGGCCCACTTCTCAAAGGGTTCTATCTGAAGCTAAGGCTAGAGAGACATCTCATATAACTTCACAGGTCATCCCATTCTATGACACTTGTCGCAACTCCTGACGTACTGCTTGGCGTCTCTAAAGATGGTCGGCCAGTAATACCCCGGGTGCAGTACTTTATTTGCAGTCCTTTTATCCACGAAGTGGCCCCTGCAAGGTTCATCATGACATGATTTTAGGATGTCATACATTTCATCTTCTCAAACACAACATCGGATAATACAATCTTGCCCAGTACAGAAGAGATATCCTTCGATCCAGGAATATGTTTCTCTCTATCAGATAACCCTTTGACGCTCTTTTGGGGATAGATGTTGTAGGAGTCTACCTGCATCCAAGTAGTTAGTGATATCTACAAACCATGGTGTGTTAGTAGATAAAGCGAACAAGTGTTCATCTGGGAAGTTATCTTTCACTTGAATGTCTTCTCCTTCATTGGTGAGTCAAGAGAGGAAATCAACAACAACATTTTCCTTCCCTGGTTTATCAATGATTGAAATGTCAAACTCCTATAGTAAGAGAAACCACCTGGTCACTTTTCCATTGGTGATGGATTTGTTCATATGATAACGAATGGTGGAGTGATCAGTATGGATGAATACATAGTAACCTGTGATGTAATGAAAATTTTTATCAATAGCATACACAACAACAATAAACTCTTTTTTGGTTACGGTATAGTTCTTTTCAGCAAGGGTAATATTTTTACTAATGTAATAGATAGCATACAAACATTGTTCCTTTTTCTGTCCAAGAACAACTCCAATGGATGTATCTGAGGCATCTGTAGAGATATGGAAAGGTATGGTCCAATTGGGACCCCGCAATATTGGTGCAATGGATAATCTTTCTTTTAAAGTTTTAAATGGGGTCTGACATTTATCATTCCAGGAAAATTCTGTAGCTTTTGTAAGTAATGAAAATAGGGCGGATGTTATCTTTGTAAAGTTTTCGATAGATCTTCAATAATATCCTGCATGTCCTAGAAAGCCGCGGATTTTTTTCTGGGTTGTGGATACTGGAAGGTCACGAATGACTTTGATCTTAGCAGGATCTACGTGGATTCCTATAGGTGATATGTGGTGTCCTATCACAACCCCTTCATTACAAAGCACATGGAATTTCTCATAGCTAAGAGAGAGGTTGGTTTCTTGGCACCTAATTAAGACCTTCTAAATTTCCTACAACTTCTTGAAAGGTATCTCCATACACAGTTGAAGTACTGTAGGGGTAGGTTGAAGACCAGAAAACTGAACTTTCTGCATGGTTTCTTTGGTCATTACATTTATGGCTGCTCCTAATTCCACCAAAGTATGCACAATGGAAATGTTATTAATGTTGACTTTGAACACTGGAATTCCTGGATCCATGTATTTGGCCATAAATACTTTTCCTAGCATTAGATCGGCTAGCTTCCCTATGACATGAAAAGTTTCTGTGTCTTTCTTCTTCATTCCTGGTTTCTTTAGGAAGAGTTCCCGAACAACTTTAGGATAGATCGAAACATCCTTGATAGCTTGGAACAAAGAAATTTTTACACACATGTTTCAAAGTTCTCCTAAAAGTTCAAATTATGGTTGTATGAGGGACGTTTCTATATTTAACCTTTTCGAATAAGGTGGTTCTGAGAGTAGTTCCTACTCATCAGAGTTTTTTTGAGGAATGTTTTGTTTTTCCTTGGAGGGATTAGCATCCTGGTTTTCTAATTTGGGGGGATTTTTATCATCATCCTATTCTTGAATGATGGGTGAGGTTTGATCCTGAACCACTCTTCTTGATCATAGATGTATGTTTTGAAATTCTGTAGGATAAATGACGTATGTGGGAAAGAAGGGTATTTTAGCGTTGCAGGAAGGATGAACTACTTTATTATTTGGATTTGGTATTGGTTGGGCCGATAATTGCATAGGTTGTGGAGGAGTTTGGTTGGATGGTAATTGTAGTTTTTATTGATGTTGAATTGGAGGGTGTGTTTGGGGAGTGGAATGTTGAAGATTAGGCCCTCTCCAGCCTTGTTTCCAAGGATGGTTCTGCATTTGGGGTTGCCATTGATTCCAAGGCATTGAAGCATACCAATTTTTTTGGGGATATTTATATTGAGTATAGTATGGAGGAAATTGGGATTTCTCTTATGTCATGTCTGGTGCCTTGGGCGGCCATGGTCTCTTTTGGGCCACAAAACAGATTTTTTATGTCTCCACAGTGGCCCCTTGGTAGACTGCTTTTATTTCATGCAGGGAAGGGAAACTCTTAGTATCGTGATTTTGTTCATAGATACCACATATTTCTATGTTATCTAGAGGACACTCTCTTAGAGGGTGTTTTTTTCGACATCTAGAATAGAGGATAGCTAACGCTAGTTCTGATTCTTCTCTCTTTTTCTTTCCTTGGAAGGTATCCAATTAAGAGCTAAGCGAACTAAGGATATCGGTTTTAAATTTGTCCAACATGTTTCCTATTTTGGTTCTGGTAAATCCTCTTCCTGATGAATATGTGATCCTAGAGACTAGATCACAGGGGCCTTTCCCAGACTTAGTAATACCTCGTGAATAGCATTTAAACAGTTCAAAGATATCGCCATAGGTCATCTAGGAGATATCCCTGCCCCCCATGAGATTTAATGCATCCATACAATCATCCTTGATTCCTCTTAGGAAAATAATACGTAATTTTTTGGGATCAAGTGTGTTTTTCTTAGTCCTTTGTAAGTTGTATTGAAACCTCTCTACATAATATTCAAGGTTTTCTTCCTCCTTCCGTGTCATTCTAAGAATTTATTCTCGTATATCCCCTACTTTGCAGTAATCCTGGTACTTCTTGAGAAATCTTTGCTTCATTTCTCCCCAGGTTCTGATAGAATTTCCTCTGAGTCCCGTGAACCAATGAAGAGAGGCTTCTTTCAAGGTGGCAGGAAATAGTTTAAGTTTATGGGCATCAAAATAATAGTCATAGCTTCAGGAAAGGACATCAAATTCAAAGAGGAAGGTGTTAGGGTTCTCGCTAAGCAATCCACAGAAATTTGGTAAAGCAGAGGGTGGAATGTTTTTCATTTGAAGTATGCCCTCAGACTCCTGAATAGGAAATTCAAATGTGATTGGTTCTTTCTGCTTCAATGTTTCCATTTCTTCTCCCATGTTTAAAAGTTTTTCCCCCCACAAAGATTCTTCATAGGTGACAAAGGTTTTTGACTCTTCAATAGGGCTACTATGTTCTTCTGATTAAGATCCTTCAATGAGATGGTCTTGGTTTTTGGGATATTCAAAGGAAGGAGGATCTATGACTAACCCAACAATAGAGTCTATTTCGGGTGGCTCTTCTAGATTGTTGGATACTAATTTTGAGTAACGATGAGTACTAGGGGTTTTTGTAGGGTCTTGTTTTTCTCCACTTTTACTTGCCAGTTTATTAGTGTCACGGGTGGTCCCTGCACCATGTCCACAAGGTTTATTAGTGCCTTGAGTCATGCATCCTGTGATAATCGCTAAGGACAATATCCCGGGCAAGGGATATCTGAGGGTAATTGTGAACTCCCTAGGGGTTTCCCTTCAGCCTGGTATTGCTCCTACAATGATCATAAGGCTAAAGTCCTAATTCATTTAGTGCCTCCCCGACAACGGCGCCAAAATGACAAGGTAAAAATATATCTATTAATTGTTTAGAATTATATTATGTTCATTCATTAATTATGTCAACCTAAGGTTCAATGTGTACTTATGAGGCACTCTGTGTATTTTACACAAAAAAGAGAACTAGAAAAATGTAAACTATGGACAAGAAAGAAATGAGTCGCAATATTTTGACCTTTTTCCTTGTTGTGGTATCTCTCGAGACTCAGTTTTATGAGATATAATAGGATTTACCCTTGAATGTTCACTTAGAGAGATTCAAAAGTACTGTGGTTCTGGAGTAGATGTGTATACTTATCCAAAAATAAATATTAAAACCTATTGTATTCAAAAATTATTACCAAACTAACACAACAAGAGTAGACTTAGCAAATTTAGCGATCCCCATTCATAATCCTGTGAATGATATCAAAATTACTGTAGTGGCTAGGATCTACGTATACCTAGATTCAACATAAAATGTTAGAATGGACAAAGGATCCTATTATAAGCAATGGATGGGATATATATTGGCTTTAATAATTATTGACTATCATTATTCAACAATTTTCAGGGGCCATTATGCAACATACATCTATTCCTTGGCATAAACTTCACTACCATAGAAAATACATAGGCTAATAATCATACATGAATATACTTAGCAAAAAATAACTATGAACAAAAAATAAATAGTATAGGACTGTACCAGTGAGCGGGCCCATGGTCACAGTATTCCTGTACTCTAACTCGACTAGATTACCAACAAAAAATTACCACTCATAAACATAAATTATATATTACAATCTCTGAAATATGAAACAACACTTTACTCAACTCTATTCTTCGTACATCTCACACAATTCATCCCTGCTCAAGTGAGCACACACACACACACATATATATACAATACATGAATCGAAACAAATTTGAATACAGAGTGCCAATTTCCTATAATTCTGCGAAAGCAGTTAAAACAAAATAGATGCCTAGTCCAACAATATGATATACGAGCCAATAGTTGCTCCAATCCCCGATCCATTTGTTGAAATGTTATACATGTTCCTCATTCGGATTTCATCATGTGCTTGGAGGTGAAGATGTTGAGCATGTCATTCAATTCCCATGATTACTTATCCGTGGCCTTGTGTTGATATTCCTTGGTGCTCAACTAAATAATAAATACCAACCCTGCCACTTGTTCAAGTGCCAACTGTTCATTCAAGGTGCTATCATGCTGATTTTATCCTTAGTGCTGACTAGTATCGAACACTTAAGATGATG
>JASDQU010100813.1:0-16506 GCA_032191745.1 Picea mariana | reverse complement strand
ATATATATATATATTCATTGGTTGGCCCATGCCACCCCCTCCTACCCCATCAACTCTCATAATGAATTATAACTTATCCACCCTCGCGTCTGTTTTTTTCCCTCTCGCCCATCGTTACCTCGTTTGTGCCCATTCTGCCATGACACTGGCTCGATATTCTTCATTCCTTTGGTTTATGGTTGAGCAACGTAGAACGCACCAAGGAATCCAGTTGTAGCTAGATGATGTGCAAAGGCAAGTCAAATTCGTTGATTACAAGTTGAACGTGATAGCGGACAAGCAGGATGGCCTGGACCTAACCAACCTAGACCTTCCTTGATATAACTAGTTTTTTGCTTCAGTGACAATCATAGACTCTATTTTTCTCAGTTTTATAGCTTTAAGAGACATAAGTTTTATAAAATTATAAACAAAATGATGCATTGTTGTTGGTCTGGTTTCTCAAGCGTCACACCAACAACAAAGTTTTTGTATAACACATTAATAACAATATAAAGATAAAGAATAGCTTAAAAAATGATAATCATTTTTCATACAAATATTATTAGTAGAAAATATTATTTAAATTGTCATTAAAATAATTATTTAAAAATAATAATAATAATTTAAGTAAAAAAAATTATTTATTTATTTATAATTTTGATACTAGATAAAAATAGCATCTTCAAATTGGCCCCCGAAGTGTAGAACAGTCAGTGATGAAGTGTAATGTTAAGGAACTCTATTATGTAAAGTCAATCGTTTGAAACCCTCTATTAACCTTGTGTACAATGTGAGGGGCGACGTTGGCATGCATGGGGTTATAATGGTAGCCTCAAATAACATGACCACATGTCACACAAGTACGTACCCGACTAGTTGTTGATTTCCTCCATCAAAATAAATAAATATCAATTAAAATATATCATTAAAGATAATTTATACAAAACCTTAATATAAATTGAAAATAATATATGATAAAAGTTAATGGTCGTAGATTCAGGTTTAACTTTTGCTTTCACATATTTTATTATCATTTAATAGAAATTTATGGCAAAACAAAACTCATTGATAATTTTTTAATTAAAAAACTTGTCAATCGAATACAACTCATGCCAAACTTTAAACCATCTAAAATTTAAAGTTCATCGTTTCTTTTGAATTTTTTCTTCACATATTTCATTGTCATAACTTTTTCATTCACATATTTCATTGAAATCCATCAACTAAAAAACATATTGCACATATTTCATTGTCATACCTTTTCCTTCACATATTTCATTAAAATCTATCAACTAAAAAAACATATTGCACACATATTTCATTGTCATACTTTTTCCTTGATATATTTCATATATATCAACTAAAGAAAACATATGCCACACCTTTACTGTAGACATACCTAGAGTTCAAAGGTCACATGTTCATAATGGCTTTGTCATGTCATGATTATACTTTGGATGTTATAGAGTTAATTGGCCAAACACATAGCTAGAGTTAGGTTCAAGGTTTGATATATTTCATTGAAATATATCAACTAAAGAAAACATATGCCACACCTTTATTGTAGACATACCTAGAGTTCAAAGGTCACATGTTCATAATGACTTTGTCATGTCAAGATTATACTTTGGATGTTATAGAGTTAATTGGCCAAACACATAGCTAGAGTTAGGTTCAAGGTTTGATCAACATTTTGAGAAGTGATTTTTATAATTATGCAAGGGTTCATTCAATTTAGATGTGAGGTTTTAAAGGGTATGTTGTATAAATGGGTGAGAAGAGAGATTATTTTTATTTATTATTTTGTATTGTTTTAATTAAAAAAATAAAAATTAATTAATAATTAAATATTAATTTATGTTTTTTTAATATGAAAAAAAGTTTATTTAGAATTAATTTTCAAACTTATTAAGGATGAACTTATCATGGTTAGTTAGTTTAATCTTTACTTTAATATTAGGTTATAAAAACTAATCTCTTTGACTTTGAAATAGGTTGTAATTGGCTTAGATGCTTTTTTGAACAACAAAAAGTTCAAGAACCAATGAGTTTATATTATCATCTTTCCATCCCTTTCTGGGAAAGGACCACCAAATGTAATGGTTAAATATACATCAATCATTAATTAGAGATTAGAATATTTAACTGAAAGTTATCTTGGACTATAAAAGCTAATCTCTTTGACTGTGAAATAGGTTGTAATTGGCTTAGATGTCTTTTTAACAACAAAAAGTTCAAGAACCAATGAGTTTATATTATCATCTTTCCATCCCTCTCTGGGAAAAGACCACCAAATGTAATGATTAAATATACATCAATCCTTAATTAGAGATTAGAATATTTAACTGAACATTGAAAGGATTGATGGAATCTTGGGCCTTTAAAATGATTTTTATCACGAATATTCATTTTATTTTGACTAAAATAGATTCAATTGTTAATATATTTCTAAAGAGAGCTTCCTTACCATGATTTCTTACCCAAAGCAATACCATCTCAAACGATATTTCTTAAAATAACTTTTGAAACCTCCCTACCATCCATAATTGAAATGACCCATTTTGCACATAAATCTTAAGATTGAATACACATATCGATAGTATCCAAATTACTATTGGACATTAATAATCCAAAATTCTTAAGAAATTAAATATTGTGAGGAAATAAAGGTCTTACCCATCTAATTAAAGACTAGGTTTAGGTTTTTATTTTTTCTTTTAGTTAAGGTTTATGAGTTGCTTCATATTATTTATTGAAACATATTTGTTGTATGTGGTGTCTTGTCATTTTACACTATCCAAGATTTGATATTTTGAGCAAGTAATTTCCCTTATTAATAAATATGTCTCTCTTCTTCACCTTGTGTTTTTTCATTGGATTTCCACTCTTTAAAATTCCTAACATTGGTAATAGAGAAATATCATTGTTGTCTTAGAATACTCTCTCCTACCTTACATTGTTGGCCCTTGACCAAGTCTTGGGAGATCCTTGGTCAAGTTTGACCTATTTTGGGACTTCGACTGCCTATCGAAGACAAAGCGCAAGACAAAGCAGAGATCGCGTGATCTCGACCCCTTTTTTGGGTTCTTTTTGGGATTTGGGAATATGTAATGGGTATGGGATGTCGGCCCATGGGTTTACCCATGTTTATGCCTATTTTGTAATGTATAAATAAGTAGCTATGTGACATAAGTAGGAGGTCGATAAGCTAAGTGCTAAGTGCAAGTATGGTTTGTAGATGCTCTGTGCATATTGTGAGAAACTTGTAGAGCTAAGTGAAATTGGTTGTAACAGACTTTGAAAGGCTTTATGCTAGACCTAGCTCGGGGAGGGAGGATCTGGCGAGGTGCGAGAAGATCTCCTGTCCTATGCGGAGTAGGGTTTTTGTGGTTCTGTGCATGTAGATGACTGATTGAAGCTAATAAAGAAGAAGAGTTGGTGGACATAGCCCTAGGGTGGGGGTGAACCACGTAAATACTGTGTTATTCTGCTCTGTGTGATGTTCTCATGTGTTTATGTCTTTACTTGCTAAGTGTTTTGATATAGATAGATAGATTTGTTTGTGCTTTGTGCTTATGATGAATCTGGATGCTAGATCTGATATAGGTGAATGTGCTTAGTGCTTGAATATGCTAGGTCTAATCCATTTCTTTATGCTAAGTGCTTAAATACATTAGATCTAGGTGAATGTTGCGATGCTATGTTTTATCTGCGAAGTAGATATTGGTTAAATAATAACGAACTGACGGTGCTAAATGCTCTATTAATTATTGCAATCACATATATATGCCCCAGCTAAGGTTGCAGACACCTAAGTCATGTAACCACCCCTGCCTCTACCTCGGGTGAGACCTCATATGTTTCGCAGAAGTTGTCGAAAGGGTCGATAGTTAGGGTTTTGTTGGTGCATTGTTAGCGTTGAACCCTGGGCAGCCCTTGTGCCAACAAATGGTTCTGTTGTTAGGACCTGAAACTGTGATTGCTGGGAACTAAGGAAGAAGAAGCTTTGTGCAAAGATCTGACCTGAAATTGTGGAAGCTCTGTGCGTAGATTTGTTTCTCTAGTGCGTAGTACTCTACTTAGTTTGACAAGCTCTGTGCCAAGAAAATAAGTCCTATATGAAGAAAAGAGGTAAGATCTGAAAGCTTTGTGCTCTGAGAAAGGTAAAAGTGAGATTTTTTATTAAAAGAGGTAAGATTTGAAAGCTTTGTGCTCTGATAAAGGTAAGAATATTGAAAAGTTCTATATCTGAAAGCTTTGTGCTCTGTAGAATTAAGATAAGTGGAAATTTTTGTTTCAACAGTATGGATCTAGGTATGTTTGATAGATTCTATCCTAGCTTGAAAAATAGGGTATTAATAAATGAAAGAAGATTTGATATGAGTAGATATGATAAGAATAGTGAAAAATATGTTATACCTGTGCATAGAAAGAATGTTTAGATTAATAAGTGTATGTGGGATCCTAGAAAGAAATGTTTACAAGTTAGCTACCATGATCCCAACGCGCAGTGTAGGAAAGGCTGGGGATCATTTAAAAGAAAGAGAGGATTAACCCTCTGTTACAGTTGCAGAAAACTGAGACATCTTGCTAAGGAATGCCCTGGGAGAAGACCCAGTTGTCTTTATTGCAAAGCTATGGACCATGAAGTATTGGATTGTCCTAGAATGATTGCTAAGCTTGAAGAAATGAACATGAGACAAGAAAACCTTAAGGCAGATCCAGAAACTAAGATTATGACAGAATCCCAGAAAGAATTAGAAAAAGTATTGCTACATATGAAAGAAACCCTAAATGACCACCGACATGTCAGATTATCAGAGATGTTCAAAGAAAAAGAATGCATTGAAGCAAGAATAGGAGACTTCGACATTGACTGTGTTCTAGATGAGGAAACATAGGTGAATATTATGACATAGAGAACTTGGGAAACTATAGGGAGGCCTGCTATGATTCCTTCATTAGGAGGAATAAGACTATTCAAAGGAAAGTTTATAAACCTATGTGGGAGGCTCGCTCAGATACCTATGAATGCCAATGGAACTTCGACAGAGGAATATTTTGAGATTATTAAATTTATTAAGAACAGTGCCCCATTTACCATGCTATTAGGAAAACCTTGGATTGAAAGAGATTAGGCTAGAAGGCAAGAAGAAGAAGAAGAAGCAAGAGTTAAAAGAATTCATGACTAGAAGGATTGCACACTTGATTGAAGAATAGAAGAATAGATCGAAGGTATTTAACACCAGAGACCCAGATGTCGAAGTTGCAAGAACACTAGAAGCCCACAAAAGATTGAAGTACCTATTCCAGATAAAGAAGAAGGATCACCCTCGAATCTTAGGAAAGAATCTCAACAACACGAAGTAACTATGCCAAAAGAAGATAAGAATTAGAACGGAAAAAAGGTATACAGAGATGAAGCTCACTGGGAAGAAGGATAGAAAGCTAAGTAAGAAGAGAGCTAAGATCGAAAAGTTGCAGAAGGTTCCAGAGGGAACCTCACAGAAGGAAAATTTGCAAAATTGGAGCTTCGTCGGGATATCAGAACAACGACACATGGTGAAGCAATATAGTCATTAGGGACATTAAATCGTTAGACCAATGCTTCGAACAGGTAGAAATACATTTATGGACAAACAACTCACCATTCGATTGTTGGGACCGTGCCATAACGGATAGAACAGAGTTAATGAAGGCTTCATACCCGTTGCAAGCGACCCATTGCCAAGTTACCTATTTAACCCATCGCGACATGCACTAAGAACACTTTTTCCAACCGAGAGTTTGAACCCGCACACTAACTTGATTTTATACAGTGATCATCATGCTCTTTCTCTCTATCTCATTACTGTGTCTAAGTTACTCCCCGAACCCAAGATTGTTAACCCCGAGTGTGTATGTCGGACGAGTTAAGCGCTACCGAGAAAGTTGTTGAAGAAGTTTTGATTGACCTCATGACTGAAAGAATCGTGTCGATGTCTACAAGTGTGCAAGCATCATTGACGAGAGGACTGTCAGCCTCTCTGTCCACTACTCGCAGAGCCAGACCATCCCGGCCATCAGATGAAAAGAGAACCAAGCACAGGGATGATCTAGCGAATGGAAAATTGATACCGACCATATTACCCACCTATATTCCACCTCTAAGCGGTGCATTAAATTAAGACAACATGCCCAGAGATTTCAAATACACCTTGGTTACGACGTACCTCCTGAAGGGGATACGCACAGTTCGAGCAGACCAAGATAATATTGCAGCGTTGAAGTTTAGTGACTTCAACCTCAGAGATCACAAAGTCTATAACATGCTTGCCCCACATAAAAACCTAACCAGAACTAAGGGGAAGAATTCGAAGATAATCCCCCAGTCATGGACTATGAACCTCGCACAATCCACCCTGTTGAACGTCATGAAGATTCCCCACTTTGGTAGACACCAGGAAGTCAATGCACGTGTCACGTTGTTGATTTCTTGTTACCATGGTGGCTATTTGTGGATAAACCATTGTATAATAGTTGATCTGATGTTGATCAATCGAATCACGAGCTTGAGTATGCAAGGATCCGATCCAAAAGAGTTTTACCCAGGAAAAGCCATGGATCGTGCTCTAGCATAGAAGATCAAGGACACTTATGGCGATGTCAAGAAGGGAACGCGAGGCTAAAAGGTAGCTTCTATACAGAGTGGTACAGTGTTCCTTGCCTGTCAGTTGATTGCAAGGAAGTTAGTACGAAAGAACCGACCTACCCAAGTCACTGATTTTGTAGTCGACCTCACAGGGAAGTGCGTGGAAGGCCTTCAGATGAGCTAGGCGAAGTACCTAGTGAACCAGTTGGAAATCGACTGTAGAGAATCACAGGATAAAGGATATGAATTTAATTTTAGCTAGCTCTTGATCCTTATATCTTTTATTTCCTGGGAGATGCCGGAAGGTGCGACCTTCCCGGACATCGAGCCATTTGAACCACTGGCCACGAAGTTCAGTACACTATGGTATTCAAGCGACATGAATAAACAGTGGAAGTCAAATGATGTTTTTCATACCTACTACAATCAGCTGAGGATAGCCATATAGTTCGAGCCTCACATGACTCCGAACACTCTACACCGGTTCTGGCCCTTGATGAAGTTCAACACAGATCGACATTTTATTAACATCACAGCGCGCGCCGACGAACAAAAAAAACAGCTTCAATCCTACTATAAGATGACGAAGGAGGACTTGGAAGATATCACTAAGGAATGGTCGGAGGACCTCCTTATTCTAGCAGGCCCTGCAAAGATATCTGACATTGACAGCGCAGGATACACCCGGACCCAACAGGACAAAGAAGACCGAAGAGGTCCAAGAATTAGACAACACATCCGTGAAAACTGCGTCCATATCACCAAAGCATGGAGGTGATGGTGAAGAGTTAGATGAAAAATAATTCTATCAAAATCAAGGAGACGAGGTTAACCCCCTGAAGAAGAGGAAAGGTTCACCTCTGAAACCTTCCTCCCAGAAGAAATCGAAGTCCACCATGACCAAGATGTTGACTGTCCTCACCTCTAATGACTTCGACTTCCTCATAGAAACCGTGCAAGATGCTTCACTAGAAATAACAGAGAAACAAGAAGCAAAGCAAGAGGAGATGTATGATCGAATTGAGACTAAACTATGAGGGGTATAGCAGGCCCTAAAGTCTAGTCGCGCAGTCTCCACTGCGTCGGGAGAACCAGAATTAGGAGATGAGCCAGCTCAACTCCATTGCCTAGCCAATACAGTTGAAGCTCACCTTCGATGAGCACAAAAAGAAACAGATCAAGCCACCCAGACTTTGACACAAGTAAAAGGACTACTCATAGAGCAACGCAGTGCTACAGAACAGGAAAAGATTTCTCTCCAAGCGAAGTTTGATAAAGAAAAAGCACAGTTACGGCAAGAAAAGGAACAGTTGCTCGCAGAGAAACTCGAAGTAAAAGAAGTGGTCAACATAGCACTTCACTTTGTGATAGTCTTAGAAATCAAGGTAGAAGATTGAGTTACACAGAAGGTGAACCAAATCATAGAATCCATCCAGCAGCTACAACAATGCATAGTAGATTTGGAGCTATGCACTGTACCTGAGACCCCACAAGATGTACGAGACCAAAGAGAAGAAACCACCTGGAGCGCAGTGGAAAGGCTAAAGGATCTTACCCTGGAATGTAAGAAACTCACTGATCACAGTGCCCAGACCTATGAACAACTCACGAAGAACCCGGAACTGAAGGCACTGGAGTCGTAGCTCCAAGAGGCAAAGTATCAAGCCAAAAATATACAGGCGCAGTTAAATCCCCTATCAGTTGTGGAAAGAATGAAGCGCTCCCAAGAGCAACGCACTGCATAGCAACAGATCCACACTATCCATAGCAGAGTTATGGAAGTAACTCAGAGGCTCCAACCTGTACAAGATCAAGCCTATCAATTGTTTACAGAGGTAGAAGGCCAAGGAGCAGAGCTAGAGCAGGTTGTCACTATAGCTGAACAACGTTTAGAGGGACATATCAATGTTGTAGTCATCCAAGAGTTCGTTGAACAGGAGGTCGTAGCACAACAACAAGTCGAAGCATCTCGAGCCAAGATCGAGGCGTTCAAAGCAGAACTAGTCAGACCAGAGTGACTCGGGATGAGTCACAGGTGAGTGTTGGGGGCCTGTTGACCCTTGACCAAGTTTTGGGAGATCCTTGGTCAAGTTTGACCTATTTTGGGACTTGACATCCTGTCGAAGACGGAGTGCAAGACGAAGCAGAGATTCCAGGATCTCGGCCCCTTTTTTGGGTCCTTTTTGGTATTTGGGAATATGTAACGGGTATGGGATGTCAACCCATGGGTTTACCCATGTTTATGCCTATTTTGTAAAGTATAAATAAGTAGCTGGGTGACATAAGTAGGAGGCCGATAAGCTAAGTGCTAAGTGCAATTATGGTTTGTAGATGCTCTGTGCATATTGTGATAAACTTGTAGAGCTAAGTGCAAGTGGTTGTAACAGACTGTGAAAGGCTTTGTGCTAGACCTAGCTCGGGGAGGGAGGATCTAGCGAGGTGCACATAGATCTCCTGTCGTATGTGGAGTAGGTTTTTTGTGGCTCTATGCATGTAGATGATTGATTGAAGCTAATAAAGAAGAAGAGTTGGTGGACATAGCCCCAGGCTGGCAGTGAACCATGTAAATATTGTGTTATTCTGCTCTGTGCGATGTTATCATGTGTTTATGTCTTTACTTGCTAAGTGTTTTGATATAGATAGATAGATTTGTTTGTGCTTTGTGCTTATGATGAATTTGGATGCTATATCTGAGATAGTTGAATGTGCTTAGTGCTTGAATCTGCTAGGTCTAATCCATTTATTTATGCTAAGTGATTAAATACATCAGATCTGGGTGAATGTTGTGATGCTCAGTTTTATCTGCGAAGTATATATTGGTTAAATAATAACAAACTGACGGTGGTAAGTGCTCTATTAAGCATTGTAATCATAGATCTATGTCCCAGCTAAGGTTGAAGACACCTGAGTCCTGCAACCACCCATGCCTCTACCTCAGGTGAGACCTCATTTGCTTCATAGGTGTTGTCGAAAGGGCCAGTAGTTAGGGTTTTGTTGGTGTGTTGTTAGCATTGAACCCTGGGTCTTCCCTTGTGCCAACATACACCATGAAGTATCGACTACATCCAAACTATCTCCATGGATCAAATGATCGAGATATTAATATCAAACTATCTCCATGGATCAAATGATTGAGCTATTAATATCAAAGTTATATGGTAAAATGTTTTCTTTTGTAAAGTGTTAGAATGGTATTTTATTGCAAAGAAAGTCAAGCTCAGTTTTTTTAGGATGATACTTATGGGTCAATTTGACACTATTTTAGTTTACATTAACCCATACGAAGTTAGAATCTCTATTTTCATCAACACATATGGCCACATGCCTTACCAAATAGAATTTTCATTGAGAAAACTAGTGTAATTTCATTTTGAGTTGCATGAAGAAATTTTAGTGTTTGTGAAAATTTTTCCACATTGTTGTGGTGATTTTTGGAGTATGGAGGTCTTTGCAACTCTGGTACTAGTGAATTGAATGTGTCTTAATGCATGTGGAAAGTATTTTTATCGATTTGAACTCATTTAAGCCACATATTCCCCCCTTGTAGGCATTGATATCTATGGGATGGGAATAGTAGATAGGTGTAAGGAAGAACAGAAGAAAGTGAAGTGAAAGAAGACAAAGTGAAAAAAAGAGTAGAAAAAATATCAAATTAATGATGCATGTTTGTTGGCATGTTAGTGTGTGTAGCATGAGATAATTCCCAAACATAGTAGGGGGTAGTATCAAAATAGAAGTGAACCTACTATGTCCAAAACTACATCACCTGAGGGTGATTAGGAGAAGTATTGTTTAAGAACTTGTCCATTGACAGGGAGATCCTCCTCGTCTCCCTCCAATGTCCTAAGTTTAAAAGTTCTTGGTCCAATCTTCTTATGGATTTGAAATGGACCTAGCCATAGTTTCTGGAATTTGGTATTCTTCCCTTTAATTTCATTTTCCTTATCCCACTTGAGGACAAGATCACCCTCTTGAAAATATTTGTTTCCTACAGATGATTTATCAAACCATCTCTTGATTATTTCTTGATGTTGCATTAGGTTCCTTTTGGATTTTTCCATGTCTTATTCAAGTTTAAGAATCATATTTAATCTTTGTTGCATTACTAGGCATTCTTTAGCTTGAACATATTGGGAAAGTTGTAGTGAAGGCAAGAAGGTATGAGTGGGAAGGGTTACCTCTTGTCTGTAGAATAGAAAAAAGGGAGAATTTCCAAGGGATGATTTAGGTGTGACTCTATCATCCCATAGGGAGTTTGGGAGAGATAGATGCTAGTTTATTTGGTGATCATTAACAATTATTTTCAATATATTGATTAGATTCTTGTTGGTTGATTATGCTAACCCATTCCCTTGTGGATAATAATTAGTTGAATATTTGATTTTAATTTTTTGTTCCAATGCATATTTAGTTAATCTAAAAGAGGATAACTATTTAGCATTATCAAAAACCAAAGATTCAGGTACACCAATTCTAGTAATAATTTGATATTCAAGGAAAGATGCCACCTAGTTTTCATTACCGGTCTTCAAAGGGATCACTTTTATCCACCTGGTGAAATAGTTTGTTGTTGTTATGATGTACTTATGAAATTTAGAGGAGTTGGAGTTAATTTCCCCAATCACATAAATACCCCATTTTTAGAATGGGTGTTCAAGAGTAATTGGATGAAAGAGGGAAGGCGGGTTTCTTTTCTCTTCCAACTGTTTTCTGACATTTTAGGCACTTTCGAGCATATGCATGTGAATCTTTGAACAGGGTAGGTCAATAGTATCCAACCTTGAGTATTTTATGGGATGGAGTATCACCTCCAGAATGTCCTCCAACAGGCCCATCATGAAGTTCAAAGAGGACTTTATCAACATCTTCTTTTTCAAGGCAACTCAAATAACCACCATCATAGTTTCTTCGGCATAGTACTCCTTAGATGAGATGGTATTGTGCATACTTAAGTCTGAGGTCTTTCTTCTGCTTAGGATCTAAATAATGGGGACAAGTTCCATGGGTCAGATAGTATTTTATCTTGTAATACCACTGGTCTCCAAAGACGATGGTATAACAAACTTCCCTCTCAAAGAGACTTTGATCTTGGTAAAATTCATCCTCTTCTGCATTTTCATGTGTTGATTCAACTACCATTTTGCAGAGTCCTTGTCCCTTGCAATTTTAGCAGGTCTGATTTCAAGGTTGTATTCTTGAAGGGTTGTTATCTAGTTTGATCTTTTTTCTCCTAGATCTTTTTGTACTAAGAGATTCGTCACAGTTGGGTAAGGGACAATCATTTTGGTTTTGGATTTAATCAGGTAAGGTATGAAGTGTTTGACTACTTTGAAAATAGTGTAAGATTGTTTATCAACTTCAGGATAATCTAATTCTTCTCCTTACAACCCAAAACTCATAAAATTGATGGGGTATTCATTCCCATATTGATCTTTCTGTGTCAAGACAGTTGCAAATGCAACATCGGAAGTGAACGTGTATAGTATGAAGTCACTGTTAAAATTGGGACTCATCAATGTCTGAGTTTGAGTTATTTCTTCTTTGATCTTTTTGAATGTTTCTTTCTCTTTAGGTCCCCATTTAAAATATGCATATTTCTTTATCATGTCTTGGAGTGGTTTTACAGTTTCAACAAAACTAGGAACAAATCGCCTTACAAAATTTATTTTTCCCAGAAAGGATTGCATGGATTTCTTATTATGGGGAGGAGGTATTTTAGAAATGTATTTAGTCTTTTCAAGTTCTATAATCATGCCTTATTTAGATACAATGAATCCAAATATATTTCCTTATAAAAAACAAATACTATTTTTTTGTGATTAAGTGATATTTAGTACCTTTTGCATCTGTTGAAGACTTTCCTCAGATGAGTAATATGATCTTCCTTGTTCTTGGAGGAGACAATGACATCGTCCATATATACTACTACACACTCACCACCGAGTCCTCTGAAATCTATGTCCATGACTCTCTGAAATGTTGCCCCTGCATTGATTAATCCAAAAGGAATGTTCCTGTAAGCGTAAGTCCCTCATTTGGTTCAAAAAGAAGTTGTCAATTGATCATCATGGGCAACTAGAACCTGATTGTAGCCATAGAAACCATCTATTAATGAGAGCATCTGGGAACCAAAGACACACTAAATAATCTGCTCCATAGGAGGCACTAGATAATTATCTTTCTTCAAAGCTTTATTCACATTATTGAAGTCCACACATAGTCTCATGTCTCCATTTTTCTTCCTTATAGGTACAAGATTCGAGATCCATTGTATATGCCTTACTAGGAAAATTACCCTCACTGCTAATAGCTTGTTAATTTTTCTTTTACTTGTGGTTCTAAACTCAGGTGCATTTTCCTCAGCTTTTGCTGAAAAGGCTTGGTTTGTGGCTTCATAGGAATAACATATTGAATTATCTGTGTGTCATAGGTATTGAGATCATCATATATCTAGGTGAATATGTCTTTGTGTTCTTTGAATAGATTTATGAAGGCTTGCCTTTCTTCAGGGGAACCCTTCTTTCCCAGGTTGATGTTATAAGGTGTGTTATCTAACCCCATATTTATCACTTCAAATTGCATTAATGAGATTTTGGTCTTACAATTCGTCACCTTCTTAAACTTGTCCTGAAGATCATAAATTTTTTATAGCCTTACCACACTTTTAGGGATGTTATTTATTGGGTTGGTTCTATTTTTCTTTGTTGATTGATTGATTGATTTATCCAGGAACATATGCATTCATTTCTCTATCATGTTGATCTTCATAAATTATGGAGTCGTTGAATGTACCTTCAAGATGTAAAAAACTTATAATATGCTCGTCATCATAAAAGACTCTCTAGTTGGTCACATTATCTAGAATCGAAGGTCTATAGAGAAATTCCACAGAAAACGTATCGAGAAATAAGTTCTCAGAAGGGATAATCCTAGAAGCTACATTAGCTAATATATCAACATCATAATTCAAAGAGCAAGGAACAAGATTGATGTTGAATGCATTAAATGACTTAATCAATTCCCATACCTATTACTAGTAGTGTTTAAGTTGAATAGAGAGACAAAGTATGGTGTTTCTTACCTGCCTTATGACAATCTCGGAATCACCAAATACCTTTATATTTTTTGCGTTCAAGTCAATTTCTTTTCTCAGTCCTTGCAATAGGGCTTCATACTCAACAATATTATTTGCACATTGGAATTCAAGCTTGGATTATATCATGGATTTCTTACCATTAGGGTCCTTTAGTTTACATCCAACACCTCCACCTTCAAGGTATTTTGACCCATCAAAAACTAAATTCCACATATTAGGATCTCTTTTAATATTATGTATGGACTTATAATTTTATTTTGTTTCTAAATTAGTATGGTTAGTGCAATTAGAAAAAACTTCTAACCTAACTCTAAATACTATGTTAGACTGTACATTGTCGTGACTATTTACATTTGTTATGTTACAGTGGGGCTCAACAGTATGAGTGCACTGAAGGATTTCATATTGTGTGTTTGATTCCGCATAAGATCATATCTCAGCACAATAATTTCCAAAAAATGAATCACATGAATAATTTCCCAAAACAGAGTGATTAAACATCACAGGCTCATTTGGTCATTCAAATTTGTTACCACATGCTTCATGTATCATTCTCTATCAACTATGATTTGATTAGGATTTTCGTTATAGGGTAGCCAAAGGTGTGATCAGTTATGTTATAGTGGGGCTCAATAGTATGAGTGCACTGAAGGATTTCATATTGTGTGTTTGATTCCGCATAAGATCATATCTCAGCACAATAATTTCCAAAAAATGAATCACATGAATAATTTCCCAAAACAGAGTGATTAAACATCACAGGCTCATTTGGTCATTCAAATTTGTTACCACATGCTTCATGTATCATTCTCTATCAACTATGATTTGATTAGGATTTTCGTTWTAGGGTAGCCAAAGGTGTGATCAGTTATGTTAYAGTGGGGCTCAATAGTATGAGTGCACTGAAGGATTTCATATTGTGTGTTTGATTCCRCATAAGATCATRTCTCAGCACAATAATTTCCAAAAAATGAATCACATGAATAATTTCCCAAAACAGAGTGATTAAACATCACAGGCTCATTTGGTCATTCAAATTTGTTACCACATGCTTCATGTATCATTCTCTATCAACTATGATTTGATTAGGATTTTCGTTTTAGGGTAGCCAAAGGTGTGATCAGTTATGTTACAGTGGGGCTCAATAGTATGAGTGCACTGAAGGATTTCATATTGTGTGTTTGATTCCACATAAGATCATGTCTCAGCACAATAATTTCCAAAAAATGAATCACATGAATAATTTCCCAAAACAGAGTGATTAAACATCACAGGCTCATTTGGTCATTCAAATTTGTTACCACATGCTTCATGTATCATTCTCTATCAACTATGATTTGATTAGGATTTTCGTTATAGGGTAGCCAAAAGTGTGATCAGTTTGTGGCAAAGTACCCTTTAAGTATAGCATACTAGTCTTTGCTTAAGAGCATACCATAAGTATCAGGTTTATCCACAACTATGATGCCAATAGTTTGATGTATTTTAGGATTAGAAGACATCCTTATCAAAACATTTTTCAACTCATCTGTCGCTTTAATTTTGGTCCTACAAGTTGTATGATTTGAATATTAGATTGTTCGGGCTTGATGTTCAGTTTCTCACAAAATTTAAGGGGCATTACATTCGAAGAGGCACCTGAATCAATCATTCAATTATGCACATTCCTGTTAAAAATATCAGAAGTAACAAAAAAAGGTGGAGTGGTAAGACCTTTGCCTCGATAGGGAAGAGTTTATAACTACATGTATTTTAGGTGCATTGTCATCATCAGATGGGGTAGCCTTAATTGTTCTTTGTCCCCAAATTAATTTCTTTGTAATTTTTGGCAGTTCTAACTTGAAGGGTTTTGATAAAATTCTCTTGAATATGTGGAATCTTCATAACTTCAAACATAGAAACATTTGCCTTTGTTATTTTTAGTTCTTCTAAGAAGTCACATTCCAACTTTGTGACAGAGTTAGAAGGAGCAGTTTGTGTAGAAGAACCATCTGACATCTTCTGATCATGAGGAGTACTTTTGGGAGGCTCGGAAGGGGTAGGGGTATTGGAGGAAGACTTCTTGCTTGCACTCTTGGTGGTCACAACATTTGGGGACATATGTATTTCTTATATTTATTCTTCTTATTCCACTCCATATGATATGTCCCAAAAGGAATTAACTTGTTTCTCAGGTAATTCATCTGTTTCTTGGGATTGTTTTGTTTGTTAATTTCCATATTTTTCTCCATATTTATATTCAATCAAATTTTCAATGGCCCAATGTTGTAGGGATTGGAAAATATCTTCCATAATAATCCCTTTCGATGAAGAAGGAGTTGTTTTGTTGACAGGAGGGGTGCCCTTATCTTTCTTAGATTGGAACTTAAAGAATTTATTGGTATTTGAAGAGACTTATTTATCCATTGTGCTTATTTAAATCATTCAACTTGTTGGATAATTTATTGACAATTCTCTAGAGGGATTCCATGTCCATAGAACCAGTATCTTTCTTTTATTATGAAGACTTGGTGACAATGGCTTTGGTTTTAGTTTTATATTTATCTTTTGAGGATTCTACTCTGGGGTTCCCTTTCAAACTTAGCATATTATTTTCAATTTTTAGGGCCTCTTGAAAAGTCGCTTCCAGGGTAGTTTTCTCTATGTTTTTAACAAACATCGTCATGGACATGGGTAGAGATGAAGTATAAAATTCAATGGTGACATCTTCTGCAGGTTTGGAGGCTTGAGGAATCCACTTAAGTAAAGAAATGAAGTGTTGATTGAAATATTTAACCTTTTCATTGGTATCCATTCT
>JASDQU010100812.1:576304-605772 GCA_032191745.1 Picea mariana | reverse complement strand
GAAGGCTCAAAAGGGGGTGAGGTCGACGAGTAGGGTATCGGTGTGGATAGTGCAGCTGGAGGGGGAATCGGTTGGGCGCAATCTATAGTAGGAGTGTGGGGGGAAGAGTTCACCTATTGGTTCGAGTGCCCATCAGGTAAGTAGGTAGAGGAGTGTAAGGAGGTAGAACTTGTAAGTGGTATAGTCTGTGTCGAATGAGACCGAGGAGTGGAAGCACTCAATACCCGAGTTGGGGCAGTGTCCAATAGGTCTTTTTCCCAGGATGTTAGAGAGAAGAAAAGAGAGGGACAAATGGACTTGAGCTTACCGGTGACCGAGTTTGAGGCGGCTGGTTCTCCAAATTCTAGGAGGTCCAAAAAGGAAGGTTGAGTGTTCACATCCGAAGAGTCCGTCCTAGTGGAGAGTTTGAACATTGTATCCTCGGACTGTTCCTCATCAATGCGACCCCGGAAAACGTTTCTAAGATGGCCCATTTTTCTGCAGAGTGTGCACCTGAAGGGGATGCCTAGATAATCCAGTCTCTGTCGAAATAGTTTGTCTCTCCAGTGAATGTCAATGTTTTCAAGCAGTCCATTGTGTATGTCTATCTCCACCATGACTCTAGCCACCTTCTTTTCCAAGCATGTGGGTGACTATGGGTCCATGCAGATGTAGAAGCCAAGTGTGTTACCTATGGCCTCGAGAGATTTCTGGTTCCAGAGATGTAGGAGAAGTCCAGGGAGGAGGACCCAGAAATGCCTCAGGCGAAAATAGTCCTGTGTGGGATCGAAGTTGATCCGACATCGTTTAAGCATGAGGCTACCGTCATCCAAAGTCCAGAGTCGCTCTAGTATGGATGTGGAGTCCTCTGGTGTTTTGAACCTGAAGCAAAGCCAGCCTTGCTTTAGGTGGGTGATCTCCAGAACATAGCCCAGCAATGGCCTCCAGGTTTTATGTGCTTATGCACCCACTCTGTTAGATTAGAACGACAGAGATGTTTATAAGAGATTATGCCCACTAAAGTGCAGAGGCTTAGGGAGATTGAGTCTTCTAAGTCGATATCATTACCGAGGACCATTTTTCTCTTTGTTTTTTTTTTAACACCAAGGTCTATACTGTGATTTTTTATTGCCGCTAGGAGTGACACCAGTCGGTCGTTTGTGCAGGTGCAAGCCTATCGGTCTCAACTGAAACATGTTAGTTTTATCCCCACGAAGGGTGGATATAACAGGTGGGACAATCAGTGAAGTGCCAAGGAGAGTAGGAGGGAGCTGGCTATGGAGGGTGTCTGAGTGAAATTCGAGGAGGGTGGCAGGTGGGGCAGGAAAACCGTGACTGGTGGGTTTGTGTAGTGTTCAATCTGTGTAGGTTTCGGGAGGTGAAGTGGGTAGGAGGGTGGGACCAGTGAAGAAGTCGGAGGATGGATAGAGGATCAAAAAAGTTGTGAGGTCCCAAACCGACGGGAGAAGGTGTGCACATTTCTGGCAAGCTCATCCGTCGAGGTGAAGAGGCCCTCACTGTTCCAGAGGGCCTCTTCAACTGCACCCATTAATGCGATGACATCCCTCTCCATCAGTGTGAATCTCAAGATTGTATAGTTCCCCCCTTGTCGTGTAACAGTGTGTGGCAAAGTGTAAAGGTTGGTGGTATAAGTATGGTCAGTACATCCAGTCCAAAGGAGTGAACGGAGCTAAGGAGCATAGTGTGTTAAGTGGAGGGTTGTGTCGGGTGATTGACAGAGGGAGGGCTGCAAGAAAGGTGTCCAGTTCGGTAGGGCCATGATCCGCGAAGCCCCCAAAGTGGAAGTAGCTATGTTTCAGGGGAGCAATGCTTGTTTTAGTGCCAAGTCCATGACCACCAGAAGTTTAAGTGTTTCATAATTATTATTATTATTTGCTTTTGAATAGATACAACTAATATTAAAACATTTCTAAGAGATAGGTATAAGCAACTTTACCACTTGTTCATAATGGTTTTTTCTCAAATTTGAAAACATTGTATTGAGAATTGAAGTCAATCTCAAGGATATTTTAAAAGTATTGTCATAGAAGGTTAAATTGCATAGTTAATGGAATCGTGTTCATAATATCTACAAATTACAAAAAATAATTACGGTTAATGATTTAACCCAATAGCTTTTACCATCCATGGATGGTAAAATCAACAAATGTGTTTGGGTGTATGTGCAACAAATGTGTTTAGGTTCAACACATACATGTGTTTTTTCCCCCTTATAACTTCATGACCCAAAATTATAACCCAACTAAACGTTTTATAAAGTTATAATCTCCATATTCTAAATTACAAAACATTATTCATAAGCATCTAAACTTTATTAACAATTCACAAATCTCATATCTTATAAAAAAGTTATAAAAATTTAAAAATGTAGAAAACAATTTACCAAAATTAAATGTTCTTTTGTTCAATGAATATAACCACTCTAATTTACTTCACTTCAATGTTTTCTTTCCCCTACTTAAGACTATGCTAATTTATAATAATCCTAAAAATATTTAGGAAAAAATGGAACCTTCCATTCCAAGAAAAAATGGAACCTTCCATTCCAAAAACGACAAACATGAGATAACCAACAAAGTATTCCATGTGACTAAATTAAGTGACATATTTCATATGACTAAATCAAATTTATTTTTATTTTTATTTATGAACATTATATTAAAATGATTAATTGAGATTGACTCCAGTCGCGAAAACGTGTGGAAAATTCATCTTCGAAAAAGATATTTCATTTAAATCAATGTCAGTAGTATATTCTATGTGACCCTCAAATTCTAAGCAAAAATAAAGGAGCCACCTCCATTATTTGTTGACGACCTCACAAATATCTGTGTGGAAATTGCAACCCTGACTCCTTACAACTTTCTTTCATGTAGTATTCAGATTTCATAAAAAAGAGTTTAATTAATAAAATGCTTCCCTCACCAAATAATTTTAAATTGCATTGCAATCTCACTTGACTTGTCCTTCTTACAATTGGAAAGCAGGACCAAAAAGGAAAATGCCCTCTTTTGCCCTTATAGAGATGGGCGTGGGCATATTATTTAAAATTGTTCACATTTGTAGTTATCGATTCCTTTAGATTTAAAAAAAATTGTTTATATAAATTATATAGGAAAATAAAACTTTTTTTAAAAAGTTAATAAACATTTTAGCTTTGTAATTATATAAAATGTTATTTTTTTTATTAATTGAAAGATAATATTCATTAGTGTAACAAAATAGAACCTCCAATTGATAGACATCTGAACTTGGTATTACATGAAATGTTGAATCCTCCTAGCAAATCTCACAATATTAATATTTATTTTAGACTAAATAAATTTATAGTGTATGGAATAATACTAAAAGCAAGAATAAATTTTAAAATAACAATTTTTGGAATGGAAGACTTTTGATGTTTAGGAAAATTAAACTAAATTCTTTTTATAAGACAAGTTGAGTTCATTTATGGAATTTCCTCAAAATCATTTTTTCCAATTTTTTTTAAATGGAAGAAAGGTTTTTCATCAATCTTTTTCTCGTGCTAACACATAGAGGATATTAAAACATTTTGGAAAAAAATATGATCAAAAATATAATTTTCACTTTTTTAGATTACAAAAGAATATATTTACAAGAAAAATTATATTTAGATAATGGAAAACTGTAAAATTGATGGAACTTTTGTTTATCTTAAGAGATCAAGAATTTCCATCTTCATTTTTCATATTTAGAAGTTGTAACTTTCTTAACAAATCATGTATGTCTTGCGGACTTAACTTGAGCTCTCTTCACTACAACTCAATACCTTCCTTTCTAGACATAACCAAACTTCATTCATTTTTACCTTTCACTAGTTTAATTTCTAACTTGGAATTAAGCTTCAAACTCTTTCTTTGGATTTTCCTATTTAGGGCTTGAGTTCCATTTTCCTACAATAACCTTCTTTAATCTAACCAAAGACCTTTACTCAAATTTATTCCAATGAATTTCAATGGACATAATGAGAAGAAAGATCGACTTTTCATTTTACATGGAGATTCTTTGACATAAAATTGTTAATATTGTTGAGTGTTTGTTCATGACTAACCTGGAATCTCCCACGACCACCAATTATTTTATCCCCAAGTTGAGATAAATAGATAAACTTTGAAAAAGAGTGTACACCTCAACTTGATTATTTGTTGCAATTCCTAGCACCCAAGCATACGCAGATTCTTGTTTACCATCGGGGTCAGTGATTACTCTTGTCGCTCCTACCATCCCCGGATTCCCCTTCGATGCCTCATCAAAGAAAAGAGTATGTGAGTTCTTCCTTGTTTTCCACTTCTCAAATTCTTGCTCCCCTAGCTTGATTTTCCCATTGAATGGTACTGAATGATTATTTACTCTTGGAGCCATTGAAGGTTCTTCAGATTGCCTCATCCATTCCATTTCCTCTCTGTCAAGTGTTTTCTTGTTTTGGAGGGATAAATTTTTTATCTGTAGGTTTTCCATCATGAGGCTTTTAGCTTTCTTGACCAACTGAGACCATAGATGCTAGACATTGTTTAAAGATGGCTATATTTCCGGCAATCCACAGTTTCCATAATAGATATTTTGGCAAAGCTACCCATATCTATATGAAGAGATGTTTGTCTTTGAGATTCCCCCCATATATTCTGGACCAGCGGGTGAACACTTCATTCCAGAATGTTGGCCTAAGAAATCTATGGGATAATCCTAAAAACTATGTTTCCCAGACCTTGATTGAGAAAGGGCATTCCAGAAATGCATGCTTGTCATTTTCCTCTGCATTCCTCCACAACACACACTATCTTGGACCTTGGATTCCTCTTTTATGAAGGTTGTTAGTATTCTTCTAAACATCGGCAACCAGCAAAAAATATTGACTTTTAGCATACCATCATGACACAATACATTTTTCCATATTGCGGAACATTCAAGTAATGGGAGAGATTGAAGTTGATGTAGATATCCTTCTTTAACATAAAATATCGAGGATCCCTAGCCATATTGATTTGACACCTGAATTTTTTGGGGCATACTACCCTTCAAGAGTATAAACAAAGAATAAATGAGGGGTCGCGAGGGGGGGTGCTCATCAAATTTTGATCCCATCAAATCTCTTGAAGTCAAGGACCATTTTGATATATCAAAAAGAGTGAGTTGGTTTCTTTCAATCAACCATGTTTTAAGAGGAATAAGTTATGTCCATATCTCCAATGGCTTGTGACCCATTATGTTATCGTACCATATCCTTATATATTTTCCATTTCTTGGAACCTAGGTGAGTTTTGCTCATATTAGAGGGATTGCAGATTTGATTCACCTCCATATGTGGGATTCGTTTTGGTCATCTATCTTTTCATTCTTGACCTAAAGTACTTTTTCCACTATACCTTTTTCCACTAATTAAATTTCCTACTAATAAATCTCCATACCATTTCCCCCTCCCATTGCTAGGTTGAAGTACAGGATCTATTATGCCCAAACCTCTTCTATCTTTGGGTGCTCTTACAACTGACCATCTTACCAAATGATATTTATTTGTGTCGGTTTTTCCTCCTTGCCATAAAACCTTCTCAAATCTTGAGTTATTCTTTACATTACTCCAATCGAAGGCAACATAGTTGAGCACTGGAAGACAAGGAGGGAAGAGAGAATAAATTTGAGAAGAATGGCGTGCCCAATTAGATTTAACCACTGTAAACCCCACTACTAAAATTTACACTTGATTTTATCCAAGATGCTTTTCCATCTTTGGGTAGAAAGGGTTTCTTAAGGAGAGAGGCATACCAAGGTACTTGAAGGAGGTCCACTTTTCTTGAAACAAAAACTACATCATTCTGAAGATGTGTTGTAGGATCTGTAAGCATGCATTCCATCCAAATAAATGTCTATTTTCCTTCTTGCTTTGCCACCTAATGCATAGATAAAAGAATACAAAACAGACTTGAACCTTGATGTAATAATAATGGAGGCTCCTCAACCAATCAAGATGGTATCATCCACAAACTATGAATGATTTATGCTCTTTACTTCTTTTACAATTTTTATTCCCGGTAGGTTGCCTATTAAGCTTTCATGTTCCAACTTCCTACACAAGGCTTAGACCATCAGAATATAAAGCAAATAGGATGGAGGCATCCTTGCCTCAACCCTCTACTAATCTAGAGGAAAGGCATTGGCCTACCATTCACTAGTGGGGAAATCCATGGTGTGTTAATGCAAGCATCTATCCATTTAGTGACCAAAGAACTGAATCTGAATTTGTGAATAGCCTCTTGAACTAGAATTATATTGTCTACTATCTGTCTTTTCTACTTGAATCCCCCTCAATTCTCCTATTTTATCTTTGGGGGAACCTTCCTTAGTCTGTTTTCCATGATCTTCATCATTATTTTGTAGGATGCATTGCACAGAGAGATGGATCAAAATCTATCAAATGAGGATGGATTTGCCTCTTTCGGAATCAGTGTTGAGAAAGAGGAATTTGTGTTTCCTCCCATCTTGTAAGATTTCTTAACATACCTTAGAATTTGAATAATATCATACTTAATCGACTCCCAACAGGATATATATAAATGTATGGTAATGTATGGTCCAGATCTAACCCCTTGTCTAGATCTAAGCTCCACATTGCATTAATTACTTCAAATTATTTGATTTAGTTTATAAGATTTGCATTGTCCTCCGAAGAGGCAAGCAAGGGGATGTTGCTAAGAAGTTCAGTAGTAGCGCCGAGGTTTTCTCCTTGAGCCCTCTTATTCTGAATATAGATCTTGAAAATGATCCTTAGCTATTGTTTTTATTTCCCAAAAATTTGCAACCTTTTTACCATCTTCCAATGGAATTTCTTTAACGTTATTCCTATAACATCCCCAATTTTAATCCTCGCAAAATGTACTTGTATAAATATTTTTTTTTTGTGATTGGAGGAATCAACAACTAGTCGTGCATGTACTCGCATGACATGGGTTCAAGTTATCCGACTGCTACCACTATAACCTCCACGTGTTCCCACGATTCCCCATACACGACACATAAGATAAGCCAAAGTTTCGAACCAGTGACTTCACATAACATAGTGCCTTAATAGTACACTCCATCATCCACTGCCCTACACCTTGGGGGCGTAGTTGTATAAATGTGATTTAGGCTAGTGAGCCGATATGTTTGGGTCAAAGAGATCATATTGATTAATATGACTAAGTGTCGAGATATGTAAAATGTATACTGAAAATTATTAATAAAAATAACAATCATTGGTTGCGACATGAGAGGGACAATAACGATAGGAGGCTATGATTCCACAAGAGAGGGGGATAAAGGGGATTTCATTCATGGGTATTAATTCAAACCCACATTCCTGGATTTTATTATCATTGTGTATAACCTTATAATTGATGTTGAGTGTTCCCAAAGCCAATCATTGAATTCATGTAAGAGGGTGGGTGTGAGGAGTCACATCCCAGATTTATTGGGACCATGGGGATGAAGTAGAATCATCTTTAGGAAGAGTGAGAGCCAAGCAAACAAGGGAGAAGAAGGGAAAATAGTATGGAAAAACTAGAGAGTTTTTACATGCATTTTTTGGGCAGGAAGAGAGGAGTTGAGAGCTGGGAAGAGCACCATCCATGTTGTGCTTGAAGGCAACCAATATCAGGTTTTGTTTTATGTTGGAAATGTGGCATGTGTGCCTGTAAAACGGGCTGTAAGCATGTAGTGCGTTTTTCTATTGAGGAAATGGCTTAAGAACCTTGTGAAGGCTATTGTGAGCACTCTTAGAGTAGTTTAGAGTTCCTAGAGTCCCCAACCGAGATATACCTGACCAAATGAGTGCAGTGGAGGCCCTAATAAACAAATGGTACAACCCGATGGAGTGATAGCAGTGAAGGGGGTGCATTCCTTGGGTTGTGCAGGTTGTGGGGAAGAGAAATGGTGGATTGGAACTGTTGTTGGAGTAGAATCTAGGTTTTGGGCTATTGAGTGTGGAGAGTGGACAACCAAGAGGGTCGGATATTCTTATGGATGCATAGCCTCAACTCGGGGGTGGGATGTTGTTTAGATTTGGAACAGTAGTGCCTATGGTTGGGAGTAACATCCTTCATACGCAACCAATTGGTTAAGTTTATAAACAGATAAGTGTTATGTTGTTTTATTATGATTATTTTGTTGTGTAAATAAATATTTGAATGATGTATGTGTTTGTTGTGTGCTTATTGGATGCATTCACATTTTTATAAATGTTTTTATATGCATGGGTAAATCAACATGTTGTTTTTCTATAATTTTTATGGACCTGTTGCCCTTAGGTTTTCTTTTATATGTATGAGCTTAGTGGGCTAAGTCATTTTTGCAGTGACGAGACTCAGCTTGGAGGATGGGTACCTTACAATTCCTTTGCCTCCTCACCCTAGCTTGATAGTGAAACAATTTTGTGTTGTGATCCCTAGATGTTAACCATAGGCTCCTTGACTTAAGTCTCCAAATTTCTTCTTCAATTCTAAAAGCCTTATGCATATTTTGACATTTTTTTTGCTCTTCCTTTTGTAGCTCTTCCATCACTTTTCCCACTTCTAGCTTTCCTTGAACCAAATTAAGTTGAGAGAGAAACAAATCCTTCTATAAGGATGGGAACAAGTAAAAGTGTTTAACCTAATTTTTGAGTGCCAATTTCACTGACCTTAACTTCTACTCCCAAATGTAAATAGGTGAGCCCACAATCCAAGTGCGTCAAACATTGGAGATAATGTCCATTTATTTTTCATCTTGTAGCCACAAGGGGTTAAATATGAAAGGGAAGGGACATAATTAGTGGAATCTTCAAGAAATAACAAAATTGGCTTATGATTAGAAATGGCAGAAGGAATTATTTTAGAATAAATGAGAAAATATTGAGATAAAATATCTCTATGAACACAAAAATGGTCTAGCCTTGTTGTTATATTCCCTGGCCCAATCCTTTTATTAGACCAAGTGAACTTCCCTTTCGAAGGATTAATATCTACTAGGTCCCACTCAGCCATTATGTCCTCCATCTTTTCACAGAAAGGATCCCTAACAATGTTGCCCCCTCTTTTATTCTTATTGTTCAAAATGACATTGACGTCTTCTCCTATGATATTATTATGTGACTCTTCTAAATTTTGGAGAGACAAGAGTGGGTTCCAACAAAATTATTTTTCTCTATAAGCCATCGGAATGTAAACATTAACCAGATTAAACTTCTTTCTTGTTTGGCTGTGTACATAGGAAATACGTGTTTGTATGCTCATTTGCAAAAAAAGGCCCTCATAAGACACTTAAAACTATAATTTATAATAATGCCCAAAAAATATTTCTTTTAGGCTATGTACAAATAATACAATATTACAAGTTTAAGTGTTTCATTTTTTTCTTGCAGAAAACATTACTCAATTATATTTATAATATAATGTGTTCTCACAACAGGTTACATCGTCGAAAACTAAACAACTGGCGAGAATATCTTTCTCCTACAATTTGTCTACCATCCAAATTGCAGGAGATAGATCAGAGCAGGGAAAAAGTTATTTCAGATTACAACAAGTCTAAAAGGAGATGAGAGAAGTTATGTAGAAAATATCAAGATTTGTTGCTACAATGGGTCCAGAAAATTTTCTAATATACTGAAAAATCCTACAAAAACTGGTGCATCCAGTCCTAAAATATTTTGATAACATGTGTGGGGCCCTCATGGACGTCCAACCATTGATTATGAGTGATCAAGCCTGCTTTTTTCTGTAATGTTGTCTTTGATAGCAGGTTCTCTTCCCTGTTGTACTCTCGGGAGGTATGTGTGAAGATGAGATTCTTGAAGTGACACTGTAGTAATCTGATTCTGTCCTTCCAAGCCAGGAGTGTGATCATTTGAAGCTTGTCGTTGTGGTTCAACCAATCTATGATAACTCTAGAGTCATCGATCAATTGAAGGTGTTTGATGTTTAGTCTGGAGGCCAAGTGAAGTGTAACCCAGGCACCCAATAGCTCTACCCTTGTGTTGGTGCCCGGGCCACAGCAAAAATTCCATCTATAAAAGGAATTTTTATTGATTCTTATAAGTCCACCTGCACCACTCAATGTTCCACGTTTTGTTGCACCATCAAACCACCCCGTAGGTGTATCCTCTGCGATAAGCGGGATAGTTAAAGTCTTTTTTTCCCCAATGGTTGGGTGTATGTTTATCCAATTTTGGTACAAGCCAAGAGTTTTATATGCAACAGTGTTAATAGTGGGAGCTTTGTTGTCGAAAATATTAGTGTTTTTGGCCATCCAAATAAACCAATTGACCAGTGGAGGAAGTAGTTTGTAGTTGCGCTCATTGGATGTCCAATGGGAAAAGCAGGCAGAGATGGAGGTCCCATTCCAGACAGTTCTTATGTGATGGTCCAGTGCAATCTTGTTCCAGACTAGGTGAGTGAAGTGGCACTGTGTAAGGAGATGTTGAATTGTTTCTTCATCCCTGTAGCAAAGTTGACAGATGTTGGGGCTAGTCCATCCTTTCCTTTGGAGATTATCCCAGGTGGGGATTTTGTTTTCGACAACTAGCCAGGTAAAAAGATTTATATTTAGTTGTAATTTCCAGGTCCAGAGCTGCTTGCGCCATCTAGTAATGTTGCTTTGTGAGGCTATGTTAGTGATAGTAGAGTATATATTTTTTACAGAGATGTGGCCCGAGTTGTCTCCACCAGCCCATAGGAATTGATCCTTCGCATCGTGGAGATAAATTCCCGCTTGAGTAAGCTCTAGAAAAAATTTGTCCCACTCCACAGCCAGTTCTGTAGGTAGCTCCAAATCGTGACCGGTTTTCCAGTCGACTATCAGGATCTCGAGTTCATTGCAATGCACAGCTTGGAATAGAAAATATGTGTTTTTTGTGTTCAATAGTGAAGTTAATTGTGGTGACAGGAATGATGCTTGATCGATCCCTGTAATACAATCCTTTCCGATTACAATTGAATGGCCAGAGCCTGGCTTCCAGCAAAGCCAGTTTTGGATCCAGAGCGTTCATTTCACTCAGTTCCTCCATATCTAGGACGCAACCCTTGTGTGAGTGGATCTTGTGTGGAGCCAAGATGCGACGGAGGTGTAAGGCAAGTATTTATATTTAATAACAGATCTCCATATGCCATTTGTAGTCAAAACACGCCAAAGGGAGTTGGCAGCCAGAGCTTTGTTGAATTTAAAAATATTTCTAATTCCCCATCTGCCCTTGATTTTTGGTTTTTCCAGTGTTTCCTAGTTGCAAAGGTGCAACTTGTGATGGTCCTTTTTGCTCGACCAGAGAAAGTTATAGGTGAGTTTTCTAATATTTTCCAGGTCCAGTGTGGGGATAGCTTCAAGTGCCATCCAATATATCGGTTGTCCTTCGAGGACAACTTTGATGAGTGTGTATCGGCCTCCAATGGAGAGCCATTTGTTACACTAGTGTCCTACTTTTTTTTCCACCTTTGAAACGAGCCATTCCCAGTATGAAGCCTTATAGTGTTCTGCTTTGATGAAGTAGCCAAGGTAGTGGAAGCCTTGTGATAGGTGGATGAAGGTGTGTGGAAAGATGCCCTTCAGTTGATCCAAAATCTGATCTTGTATATTGGCATAATGAAACGTCGATTTGGACTAGTTGATTTGTAAGCCCGTGGCACAACAAAAAATATTCAAGAGTCCATCGATTTGCCTCCATTCTAGTGGAATTTCATTTGTCATTATGAGAACATCGTCGACGAAGAGGAGGTGTAGGATTTTGACCAGCCTAAAGACTTTGATCCCTATAATTATGTCTTATGCATGGCTTTTTTTGAGGAGGAGACTTAAACATTCCATGACCATTATGAAAAGGAGTGGTGAGAGTGGGCAGCCCTGTCGCAGGCCTCTGCCACTATGGAAGAAGGTAGAAGGTTCTCCATTTACCAACACAAAAAATGTTACACTTGTGATGCAACTCATAATTCAATTTATAGTAGATTGATTGAAACATGCTTGTGTTAAAATTAGTCTGAGAAAGTCCCAGTCTATGCAGTCGAAGGATTTTTTAAGATCTAGCTTGAGGATGAGAGCACGAGATTTTTTATGGTTAATGTTGTGCAAGCATTCTTGTGTGGTGCTAATAGCATCAAGAATTTTTCGGCCATTTAAAAAACCTAGTTGTTCGCCTGATAGTGAACGTGAGAGGATGGGTTTGATTCTGTTGGCGATGATTTTAGAAATAAGCTTGTAGCAAAGACTGCAAAGTGAAATTGGTCTACAATCGTCCAAAGTAATCGAGTGGTTTTCTTTCGGGATAAGATTCAAGAAAGTTGAGTTTAGTTCCCCAGAAACCTTACTATGGGGTCTGGAATCTTCCACTAGCTCCAAAAGCTCAATCCTCACCAGATCGAAGAAATGAAAGTAGAACTCTACGGTCCAGCCGTCTGGGCCCAGGATTTTATCCTTAGAGAAGGATTTTAGAGCAGCTTGTACCTCCTGTAATGTGCAAGGCCTTTCCAAGTTCATGGAATCCTCTACTGTGACAAAGCGAGGAAAGAATTGATCCACCGTAACATGATCTTGTAGGTGGGCTTGTGGTCTTGACTCATAGAAGGATTTAAAATAGCTAGAAGATGTTGTCTTGATTGCTTGTTGTTCATTTTTTTTTGTACTTGTATCATCAATAATATCCCATATATGTTTTTTGTTTCTGGATGAGTTGGCGAATCGGTGGAAAAAATTGTTGTTGAGGTCTCCGCATTTTATCCAATTGACTCTACTCCATTGCCTCCAAATAGCTTCATCTTCCAGCAGTATCTTGTTCCTTTCAAATTCAAGTTGTTTTAATAGTTGATGCTTGTCCCCAGCGTGCCCATCCAACAAATCGAGTTGGTGTAGTTCTTTGAGTTTTTTCTCTAGCTCAAATAAATTGTGTAGTGCATGTCTTCTATTCTTAGTGGCCCATCTTTTTATGCAGGTTTTTAAGTGCTTCATTTTCCAAATGAAGCGTTGTTGTATACTCGTTTCTCGCTGGAAAATGGGGTCTTTCCAAATGGAGTTGACAATAGTAATGAATTCTTCTTCAAAGAGCCAACATGAGTTCAATTTAAAGGGATAGGAAATCCGTTCAACAGGTTCGTCGAATTGTAGCAAGATCGATGTGTGGTCTGATAGATATGGTGCATCCACCCAGGATTTGATCCTACCATCAGTTGTAGCAAGAATTTCATAAATAATGAAACGATATAGTCGTTTAGTGATGGAGTCCAATCTCCCTCTGCCATTGTGCCAAGTTGGTGTCAAGACATCCGAAGGGAAGTCAACCAAACCATGCACTTGGAAAAGTGAGATAAAATATTTGGCCAAGGGGTCTTGGGTGACGGAGGCTCCCCAAACTTCGTCAGAGCTTGTGGTGAAATTCAAATCCCCATCAATGATTAAATTCGCAAGATCAAGCAAGCCACGAGACTCCACTTTATCCCAAAAAAAAAAAATGTTTAAGCAAGGACCATAGGAATTAAGAAAACTGATTTGCAGATTATTCCACCGGCGGGATCTAGTTAGTAGAATGTCACCACAACTCAGAAAGGGGTTTAAGTCAAATTTTGTAGGGTCCCAAGTGGAAGCTAAACCCATAGATTTTCCCAGCAAGTTTACAGAGCAAGTGTGCCAGTTAGGTCAGAACTTGTTTAGAAAAGATATGGCTTTTTTTCCATCAACCAAGGTTTNTGTGTTGTGTTTGTGTATCTATAGAAGTAGGTAATGAAGGCCCTTCTTTGCGGTGAGCACTTCTAGTTTTGATAGGGGTGTGTTCATAGTCAATCCCTCTTGACCAGGTGTGTGCTTTTCCCTGGTCCAAACTTGGATTTTTCCTGTGTCCTGGGATTCTTTCCTCTAAATGTGGCAAGTGGACCGACTTCCCCAGAAAAATGGGTAAGGGGGAAGGAGTGTGAACTTCTTTAAAGGACGGAAGGAGTGTCTCCAACACATTGTTGAGTGTATTGTCCCCTAGTTTAGTTTCACTTGTACCCGATAGAAAGTGAAACATCCCCTGTTCATGTGGCATAGGGTCATGGCTCATTGACTCCAAGTGTGAAGAGGGAAAGTTGTCGAGGGGAGTAACTCGCGAGGTGGAGGCCCAAGGATGGGCAGTACTCGAAGGCTCAAAAGGGGGTGAGGTCGAGGAGGAGGGTATTGGTGTGGATAGTGCAGCTGGAGGGGGAATCAGTTGGGCACAATCTGTCGTAGGAGTGTGGGGGGAAGAGTTCGCCTGTTGGTTTGGGTGCCCATCAAGTAAGTAGGTAGAGGAGTGTAAGGAGGTAGAACTTGTAAGTGGTATAGTCTGTGTTGAATGAGACCGAGGAGTGGAAGCACTCTATACCTGAGTTGGGGCAGTGTCCAATAGGTCTTTTTCCCAGGATATTAGAGAGAAGAAAAGAGAGGGACAAATGGACTTGAGCTTACCAGTGACCGAGTCTAAGGCAACTGGTTCTCCAAATTCTAGGAGGTCCAAAAAGGAAGGTTGAGTGTTCACATCCGAAGAGTCCATCCTAGTGGAGAGTTCGAGCATTGTATCCTCAGATTGTTCCTCATTAATGCGACCCAGGAAAACGTTTCTAAGATGGCCCGTTTTTCTGCAGAGTGTGCACCTGAAGGGGATGCCTAGATAGTCCAGGCTTTGTCGAAATAGTTTTCCTCTCTAGCCAATGTCAATGTTTTCAAGCAGTCCATTGTATATGTCTATCTCCACCATGACTCTAGCCACCTTCTTTTCCGAGCCTGTGAGTGACTGTGGGTCCACGCAGATGTAGCGGCCAAGTGTGTTACCTATGGCCTCAAGAGCTTTCTGGTTCCAAAGATTTAGGGGAAGTCCATGGAGGAGGACCCAGAAATTCCTCAGGCGAAAATAGTCATGTGTGGGATCGAAGCTAATCCGACATCGTTTAAGCATGAGGCTACCGTCGTCCAAAGTCCAAAGTCGCTCCAATATGGATGTGGAGTCCTCTGGTGTTTTGAACCTGAAGCAGAGCCAGCCTTGTTTTAGGTGGGTGATCTTCAAAACATAGCCCAACAATGGCATCCAGGTTTTATGCGCTTATGCGCCCACTCTGCTAGATTAGAATGGCAGAGATGTTTATAAGAGATTCTGCCCACTAAAGGGCAGAGGCTTAGGGAGACCGAGTCTTCTAAGTCGATATCATTACTAAGGACCATTTTTCTCTTTGTTTTTTTTTAACACCAAGGTCTATGTTATGATTTTTTATTGCTTCTAGGAGTGACACCAGTCGGGCGTTTGTGCAGGTGCAAGCCTACCGGTCTCAACTGAAACGTGTTAGTTTTATCCCCACGAAGGGTGGATATAACAGGTGGGACAATCAGTGAAGTGCCAAGCAGAGTAGGAGAGAAGCTGGCTATGGAGGGTGTCTGAGTGAAATTCGAGGAGGGTGGCGGGCGAGGCAGGAAAACCATGACTGGTGGGTTTGTGTAGTGTTTAGTCTGTGTAGGTTTCGGGAGGTGAAGTGGGTAGGAGGGTGGGACCAGTGAAGAAGTCGAAGGATGGATAGAGGAGCAAAAATGTTGTGAGGTCCCAAACCGATGGGAGAAGGTGTGCACATTTCTGGCAAGCTCATCCGTTGAGGTGAAGAGGCCCTCACTGTTCCAGAAGGCCTCTTCAACTGCACCCATTAATGCAATGACATCCCTCTCCATCAGTGTGAATCTCAAGATAGTATAGTTCCCCCCTTGTCGTGTAACAGTGTGTGGCAGAGTGTAAAGGTTGGTGGTATAAGTATCGTCAGTACATCTAGTCCAAAGGAGTGAACAGAGCTAAGGAGCATAGTGTGCTAGGTGGAGGGTTGTGTCGGGTGATTGACAGAGGGAGGGCTGCAAGAAAGGTGTCCAGTTCAGTAGGGCCATGATCTGCGAAGCCCCCAAAGTGGAAGTAGCTATGTTTCAGGGGAGCAATGCTTGTTTTAGTGTCGAGTCCATGACCACCAGAAGTTTAAGTGTTTCATAATTATTATTATTATTTGCTTTTGAATAGATACAACTAATATTAAAACATTTCTAAGAGATAGGTATAAGCAACTTTATCACTTGTTCATAATGGTTTTTTCTCAAATTTGAAAACATTGTATTGAGAATTGAAGTCAATCTCAAGGATATTTTAAAAGTATTGTCATAGAAGGTTAAATTACATAGTTAATGGAATCGTGTTCATAATATCTACAAATTACAAAAAATAATTAAGGTTAATGATTTAACCCGATAACTTTTACCATCCATGGATGGTAAAATCAACAAATGTGTTTGGATGTATGTGCAACAAATGTGTTTGGGTTCAACACATACATGTGTTTTTTCCCCTTATAACTTCATGACCCAAAATTACGACCCAACTAAACGTTTTATAAAATTATAATCTCCATGTTCTAAATTACAAAACATTATTCATAAGCATCTAAACTTTACTAGCAATTCACAAATCTCATATCTTATAGAAAAGTTATAAGAATTTGAAAATGTAGAAAACAATTTACCAAAATTAAGTGTTCTTTTGTTCAATGAATATAACCACTCTAATTTACTTTACTTCAATGTTTTCTTTCCCCTACTTATGCTAATTTATAATAATCCTAAAAATATAAATCAAATTTAGGAAAAAATGGAACCTTCCATTCCAAAAACGACAAACATGAGATAACCAACAAAGTATTCCATGTGACTAAATTAAGTGACATATTTCATATGACTAAATCAAATTTATTTTTATTTTTATTTATGAACATTATATCAAAATGTATATTGAGATCGACTCCAGTCGCGAAAACGTGTGGAAAATTCATCTTCGAAAAAGATATTTCATTTAAATCAATGTCAGTAGTATATTCTATGTGACCCTCAAATTCTAAGCAAAAATAAAGGAGCCACCTACATTATTTGTTGACGACCTCGAGAAACTTCACAAATGTCGCTGTCACTTCACAAATATCTGTGTGGAAATTGCAACCCTGACTCCTTACAACTTTCTTTCATGTAGTATTCAGATTTCATTAATTAATTAATAAAATGCTTCCCTCACCAAATAATTTTAAATTGCATTGCAATCTCACTTGACTTGCCCTTCTTACAATTGGAAAGCAGGAACCAAAAAGGAAAATGCCCTCTTTTCCCTTATAGAGATGGGTGTGGGCATATTATTTAAAATTGTTCACATTTGTAGTTATCGATTCTTTTGGATCTTAAAAAAAATTGTTTATATAAATTATATAGGAAAATAAAATTTCCTTTAAAAAGTTAATAAACACTTTAGCTTTGTACTTGTATAAAATGTTAATTTTTTTTAATTGAAAGATAATATTCATTACTGTAGCAAAATAGAACCTCCAGTTGATAGGTATCTGAACTTGGTATTACATGAAATGTTGAATCCTCCTAGCAAATCTCACAATATTAATATTTATTTTAGATTAAATAAATTTATAGTGTATGGAATAATACTAAAATTATAATTCTAGTAGTAAGAATAAATTTTAAAATAACAATTTTTGGAATGGGAGACTTTTGATATTTAGGAAAATTAAACTAAATTATTTTTATAAGACAAGTTGAGTTCATTTATGGAATTTCCTCAAAATCATTTTTTTCAATTTTTTTTAAATGGAAGAAGGGTCTTTCGTCAATCTTTTTCTCATACTAACACATAGAGGATATTAAAACATTTTAGAAAAAAATATGATCAAAAATATAATTTTCACTTTTTTAGATTACAAAAGAATATATTTACAAGAAAAATTATATTTAGATAATGGAAAACTGTAAAATTGATGGAACTTTTGTTTATCTTAAGAGATCAAGAATTTCCATCTTCATTTTTCATATTTAGAAGTTGTAAATTTCCTATCAAATCATGTATGTCTTGCGGACTTAACTTGAGCTCTCTTCACTACAACTCAATACCTTCCTTTCTAGACATACCAAACTTCATTCATTTTTACCTTTGACTAGTTTAATTTCTAACTTGGAATTAAGCTTCAAACTCTTTCTTTGGATTTTCCTATTTAGGGCTTGAGTTCCGTTTTCCTACAATAACCTTCTTTAATCTAACCAAAGACCTTTATTCAAATTTATCCCAATGAATTTCAATGGACATAATGAGAAGAAAGATCGACTTTTCATTTGACATGGAGATTCTTTGACATAAAATTGTTAATATTGTTGAGTGTTTGTTCATGACTAACCTGGAATCCCCCACGACCACCAATTATTTTATCACCAAGTTGAGAGAAATAGATAAACTTTGAAAAAGAGTGTACACCTCAACTTGATTATTTGTTGCAATTCCTAGCACCCAAGCATAGGCAGATTCTTGTTTACCATCGGGGTCAGTGATTACCCTTGTCGCTCCTACCACCCTCGGATTCCCCTTCAATGCCCCATCAAAGAAAAGAATATGTGAGTTCTTCCTTGTTTTCCACTTCTCAAATTCTTGCTCTCCTAGCTTGATTTGCCCATTGAATGGTACTGAATGATTCTTTACTCTTGGAGCCATTGAAGGTTCTTCGGATTGCCTCATCCATTCCATTTCCTCTCTGTCAAGTGTTTTCTTGTTTTGGAGGGATAAATTTTTTATCTATAGGTTTTCCATCATGAGGCTTTTAGCTTTCTTGACCAACTGAGACCATAGATGCTAGACATTGTTTAAAGATGGCTATATTTCCGGCAATCCACAGTTTCCATAATAGATATTTTGGCAAAGCTACCCATATATATCTGAAGAGATGTTTGTCTTTGAGATTCCCCCTATATATTCTAGACCAGCATGTGAACACCTCGTTCCAGAATGTTGGCCTAAGAAATCTGTGGGATATTCCTAAAAACGATGTTTCCCATACCTTGATTGAGAAAGAGCATTCCAGAAATGCATGCTTGTCATTTTCCTCTGCATTCCTCCACAACACACTCTATCTTGGACCTTGGATTCCTCTTTTATGAAGGTTGTTAGTATTCTTCTAAACGCCGGTAGCCAGCAAAAATTATTGACTTTTAGCATACCATCATGACACAATACATTTTTCCATATTGCAGAACATTCAGGTAATGGGAGAGATTGAAGTTGATGTAGATATCCTTCTTTAACATAAAATATCGAGGATCCCTAGCCATATTGATTTGACACCTGAATTTTTTGGGGCATACTACCCTTCAAGAGTATAAACAAAGAATAAATGAGGGGTCGCAAGGGGGGGTCCTCATCAAGTTTTGATCCCATCAAATCTCCCGAAGTTAGGGACCATTTTGATATATCAAAAAGAGTGAGTTGGTTTATTTCATTCAACCATGTTTTAAGAGGAATAAGCTATGTCCATATCTCCAATGGCTTGTGACCCATTATGTTATCGTACCATATCCTTATATCTTTTCCATTTCTTGGAACCCAGGTGAGTTTTTCTCATATTAGAGGGATTGCAGATTTGATTCACCTCCATATGTGGGATTCTTTTTGGTCCTCTATATTTTCATTCTTGACCTAAAGTACTTTTTCCACTATACCTTTTTCCACCAATTAAATTTCCTACTAATAAATCTCCATACCATTTCCCCCTCCCATTGCTAGGTTGAAGTGAAGGATCTATTATGCCCAAACCTCTTCTATCTTTGGGTGCTCTTACAACTGACCATCTTACCAAATGATATTTCTTTATGTCGGTTTTTCCTCCTTGCCACAAAACCTTCTCAAATCTTGAGTTATTCTTTGCATTACTCCGATTGAAGGCAACATAGTTGAGCACTGGAAGACAAGGAGGGAAGAGATAATAGATTTGAGAAGAATGACGTGCCCAGCTGGATTTAACCACTACAAAACCCACTACTAAAATTTACACTTGATTTTATCCAAGATGTTTTTCCATGTTTGGGTAGAAAGGGTTTCTTAAGGAGAGAGGCATACCAAGGTACTTGAAGGAGGTCCACTTTTCTTGAAAAAAAACCTACATCATTCTGGAGATGTGTTGTAGGATCTGTAAGCGTGCATTCCATCCAAATAAATGTTTATTTTGCTTCTTGCTTTGCCACCTAAGGCGTAGATAAAAATTTCCAAAACAGACTTGAACCTTGATGTAATAATAATGGAGGCTCCTCAACCAATCAAGATCGTATCATCCACAAACTATGAATGATTTATGCTCTTTACTTCTCTTACAATTTTTATTCCCGGTAGGTTGCCTATTAAGTTTTCATGTTCCAACTTCCTACTCAAGGCTTCGGCCATCAGAATATAAAGCAAATAGGACCGGGGCATCCTTGCCTCAACCCTCTACTAATCTAGAGGAAAGGCATTGGCCTACCATTCACTAGTGGGGAAATCTATGGTGTGCTAATGCAAGCATCTATCCATCTAGTGACCAAAGAACTAAAACTGAATTTGTGAATAGCCTCTTGAACTAGAATTATATTGTCTAATATCTGTCTTTTCTACTTGAATCCCCCTCAGTTCTCCTATATTATCTTTGGGGGAACCTTCCTTAGTCTGTTTTCCATGATCTTCATCATTATTTTGTAGGAGGCATTGCACAAGGAGATGGATCAGAATCTATCAAATGAGGATGGATTTGCCTCTTTTGGAATCAGAGTTGAGAAAGAGGAATTTGTGTTTCCTCCCATCTTGTAAGATTTCTTAACATACCTTAGCATTTGAATAATATCATACTTAATCGACTCCCAACAGTATATATATAAATGTATGGTAAAGTCATCCAGACCTAACCCCTTGTATAGATCTAAGCTCCACATTGCATTAATTACTTCAAATTATTTGATTTAGTTTATAAGATTTGCATTGTCCTCTGAAGAGGCAAGCAAGGGGATGTTGCTAAGAAGTTCAGCAGTAGCACCGAGGTTTTCTCCTTGAGCCCTCTTATTCTGAATATAGATCTTGAAAATGATCCTTAGCTATTGTTTTTATTTCCTAAAAATTTGCAACCTTTTTACCATCTTCCAATGGAATTTCTTTAACGTTATTCATATAACATCCCCAATTTTAATCCTTGCAAAATGTTTTTGTATAAATCTTTTTTTTTGTGTGATTGGAGGAATCAACAACTAGTCGTGCATGTACTCACATGACATGGGGTCATGTTATCCGACTGCTACCACTATAACCTCCACGTGTTCCCACAATTCCCCATACACGACACATAAGATAAGCTGAAGTTTTGAACTAATGACTTCACATAACATAGTGCCTTAACAATACACTCCATCACCGACTGCCCTACATCCAAGGGGTGTAGTTTTATAAATGTGATTTAGGCTAGTGAACCGATATGTTTGGGTCAAAGAGCTCGTATTGATTAATATGACTAAGTGTCGAGATATGTGAAATGTATACTGAAAATTATTAATAAAAATAGCAATCATTGGTTGTGACATGAGAGGGACGATAACGATAGGAGGCTATGATTCCACAAGAGAGGGGGGTAAAGGGGATTTCATTCATGGGTATTAATTCAAACCCACATTCCTGGATTTTATTATCATTGTGTATAACCTTATAATAGATGTTGAGTGTTCCCAAAGCCAATCATTGAATTCATGTAAGAGGGTGGGTGTGAGGAGTCACATCCCAAATTTATTGGGACCATGGGGTTGAAGTAGAATCATCTTTAGGAAGAGTGAGAGTCAAGCAAACAAGGGAGAAGAAGGGAAAATTGTATGGAAAAACTAGAGAATTTTTACATGCAGTTTTTGGGCAGGAAGAGAGGAGTTGAGAGCTGGGAAGAGCACCAGCCATGTTGTGCTTGAAGGCAGCCAATATCAGGTTTTGTTTTATGTTGGAAATGTGGCATGTGTGCCTGTAAAATGGGTTGTAAGCATGTAGTGCATTTTTCTATTGAGGAAATGGCTTAAGAGCCTTGTGAAGGCTATTGTGAGCACTCTTAGAGCAGTTTAGAGTTCCTAGAGTCCCCAACCGAGATATACCTGGCCAACTGAGTGCATTGGAGGCCCTAATAAACAAATGGTACAACCCGATGGAGTGATAACAGTGAAGGGGGTGCATTCCTTGGGTTGTGCAGGTTGTGGGGAAGAGAAATGGTGGATTGGAACTATTGTTGGAGTAGAATTTGGGTTTTGGGCTATTGAGTGTGGAGAGTGGATAGCCAAGAGGGTCGGATCTTCTTATGGACTCATATCCTCAACTTGGGGGTGGGATGTTGTTTAGATTTGGAACAGTAGTGCCTATGGTTGGGAGTAACATCCTTCATATGCAACCAATTGGTTAAGTTTATAAACAGATAAGTGTTATGTTGTTTTATTATGATTATTTTGTTGTGTAAATAAATATTTGAATGATGTGTGTGTTTGTTGTGTGCTTATTGGATGCATTCACATTTCTATAAATGTTGTTATATACATGGGTAAATCAACGTGTTGTTTTTCTATAATTTTTATGGACCTGTTGCCCTTAGGTTTTCTTTTATATGTATGAGGCATTTTTAAATTTGGATTTAGTGGGCTAAGTCATTTTTCCAGTGACAAGACTCAGCTTGGAGGATGGGTACCTTACAATTCCTTTTCCTCCGCACCCTAGCTTGATAGTGAAACAATTTTGTGTTGTGATCCCTAGATGTTAACCATAGGCTCCTTGACTTAAGTCTCCAAATTTCTTCTTCATTTCTAAAAGCCTTATGCATATTTTGACATTTGTTTTGCTCTTCCTTTTGTAGCTCTTCCATCACTTTTCCCACTTCTAGCTTTCCTTGAACCAAATTAAGTTGAGAGAGAAACAAATCCTTCTATAAGGATGGGGACAAGTAAAAGTGTTTAACCTAATTTTTGAGTGCCAATTTAATTGACCTTAACTTCTACTCCCAAATGTAAATAGGTGAGCCCACAATCCAAGTGCGTCAAACATTGGAGATAATGTCCATTTATTTTTCATCTTGTAGCCACAAGGGGTTAAATATGAAAGGGAAGGGACTTTAATTAGTGGAATCTTCAAGAAATAACAAAATTGGCTTATGATTAGAAATGGAAGAAGGAATTATTTTAGAATAAATGAGAAAATATTGAGATAAAATATCGCTATGAACACAAAAATGGTCTAGCCTTGTTGTTATATTCCCTGGCCCAATCATTTTATTAGACCAAGTGAACTTCCCTTTCGAAGGATTAATATCTACTAGGTCCCACTCAGCCATTATGTCCTCCATCTTTTCACAGAAAGAATCCCTAACAATGTCGCCCCCTCTTTTATTCTTATTGTTCAAAATGACATTGAAGTCTTCTCCTGTGATGTTATTATGTGACTCTTCTAAATTTTGGAGAGACAAGAGTGGGTTCCAACAAAATTGTTTTTCTCTATAAGCCATCGAAATGTAAACATTAACCAGATTAAAATTCTTTCTTGTTTGGCTATGTACATAGGAAATACGTGTTTGTATGCTCATTTGCAAAAAAAGGCCCTCATAAGACACTTAAAACTATAATTTATAATAATGCCCAAAAATTATTTCTTGGAAAAAACCCTAAGATCTAATAATCATAACCTTAACATGAATTTAGAACCAAGTGTGAATGTTGAACTAGACGAAGTTGTACCAAACCATAGGGCATAAGAACCTCAAAATACACATGGGAAAGTCTCCAAAAATGCATTAGAAGTCCATGATTCAAAAATTGCTAGTTTCTAGATCATTTCTAACATGACCCTAGATGACCACCTAGATCAAATAAGCCCATTGTTGCGACTATTTGATCTAAATAGCTTCAAACACAAAAGAATGTTAGGATAATGTTTAATGAAATCCCTACACTGTGTTTTCAGTGGGAAGAGGGAGTTAAAAGTTTTGTAAAGTCTTTGGCAAGGAGGACATTTGCTTTGGACTTGATAATTGAATATTCACCTTAATGTGGTGATTCACTTGGATCAACTGTGATTGCACTTTGTTAGTAAGTAGTTAGATGATGATTGTTTGATATGTAAACATAACAATATAATGAAGTCAACCTTACATTTTGGTGCTTGTTTGTGTGGAGGCAACAAAAACAAAGGGGCACACTCGTCAAATAATTTTATGAACACTTCCACAATGGGTAAGGTTATCAAGGATAAAATATTTCCTTTATATGGGGAAAGTGCAAGGCACTTCACAATCTATTTCTAGATTCACTACACCCAACTCCACATTTGTACTAAACAAGGCCCCTATCTTAGCATTTTGTGTGGACAAGGTTGCCTCAACTCAACTTTTAAGCTCATTCTAGCATAGGTCAACAAAGAGGAGGAGTATTTTCTGCTCATGGAATTTTTTATAGGTTCAACAACCTATGGCCATACTTGAAGAAACTCCACACATGGATACAAGTGACCCGAGGGCATTTTTTAAGACAATTATTGTGTCCACATACAATAGGTTTTTTCACTATGGAGTTTATTTCTAATTCAAAGAGCAATTGTTTTTACAAAGGACGTTGGTTTCTAGATGGCTTTTCTTTATTCATAACGTTGTGGAAACGCTACTTGAACCTGTATAAATGAGCTCCAGTGGCGTTTGCAATATGAGTCAAACTACCTTATCTCCATTTGAACTATTGAGGCTATGAGACCTTAACAATTATTGGCAATTCTTTGGGTACATCCATATCCTTGGCCACATAAACCTATAAATATGTTTTTACTACCTACACCATGATATCAATTTATCTAGACTTAAAGAAAAGGTTCTCTAGATTATTATGTTGAAAAGTGGCAACCAAACATTGGACTCAACTTTTAGACTATATAAACATCGTGTTTCAATGCAAACTTTTTTTTAACCATGGTCATTTGGTGGCTACTTGTCTAAAGGCAACATCTTCTTTAGCTTCAAAATGAAAGACTTGAAATCCTTCTTGGTGAAAAGACTCGAAGATGGAAAGATTTCTTTGAATTCAAAAGGAAAAACTCAATAACCTACTTGGTGAAAAGAATTGAAAATATAAAATTATTAAGTAAAGCAAAATAAGACTTCATGGGACTTTGAATTTCCATTTTTTTGTCACTACAATTGATGCATTGCTGCATCAATTGAGAATAATGGGTAAAGCCTTGTCATAACTAAATCTTAAACTTAAGTTTTATAACGAAAACAAAAGAAAAGTTCCTCAAAATAGATATTATGCTTTTAAATCAATGTCACTTCTATATTCTATAGGACTCTCATCTTTCAAATATTGATTATAAATACATGCATAATAATTAATAATTAATTGGCCAACTACATATGTAAAATTAATTCATAACACAAATAAAAAATTATATATAAAAAATTAAATAAAATTATTATTTTTTATTAAATTGAAACAAATAAATAATATTATTCAAATCCAAATCTTAAAAGAATAAAAAAAAAACAATAATAAAAATAACAAACACTATTATATTATAATATGCAACTTTCCAAAACTAAAAACTATTGATATGTATAAGACAAACAAATAAAACAACTTTCATCCAATTGCGAGTAGAGACAGAAACAAATTAAAAAAGAAATGATATCATTATTTGTCTAACTACTTTCTTTCCCATCAAACATATCGTGCTATATAAGTTAGGTTAACAATTTCAATATATAATATATAATAGGAATTATCATTTTATATCATAAATATTTCAAAATCTAGTTATCTATATTCATTTTTAGACAATTTCAAGTCGAAGAGGGATAGACGGTGATAATTATAGAGCTCGGATGATGTCATTATATATAAAAAAAAATCTAAAAATAAATATAGACAAAGAGTTTGTCTAAATGTCTTTTTTTTGAAGCAGAGTATTGCGTCTAAAAATAGAAGCAGAGTATTGCGTCTAAGAGTACAAATTTTAGTTATAGTAAAGCGTGTTTGGCAAGATAATAATTTCAGAAATGAAAACAATAGTCAACTAATAAGAGGAAGGACTAAGTCCAAGCTTTGGGAGTCCAATCTGAAGTTAAACACATGGATAATTAGTTTGCTAATAATTATATAGTTAGGGAGATTAAGGAATCGTACATTCTTACGTGTTCTAAGGAATTAAAGAATTATTGTGGTACATCTACACCACCTCCACAATACAAAATTGTTACTTTTCATTTAAAAAAAAAAATAGTTCACAATACCACCAAGAAACATGTCACTGAGCAAGGTTATTTGAGCGAGGTTCAATTTTAAATAGTTGTCATTATAAACTCTATGCCAATGTTAATAATATGCAAGTCATCACCTAAGAAGAAACTTATGACTTTACAAACTCTATGCCAATGTTAATAATATGCAAGTCATCACCTAAGAAGAAATTTATGACTTTACAAACTTGTTGAATGTTTCATGTAAATTCAGCTGAAGTTCGGGAAACCAAAACAATTTTTACAAAAGTGTGTCAATGTCATTTGCAAGATTCTGTAAGATTTTATATAAAAAATGCACATACATAATTATAATGTGGGTATAGGTTTTCGAAACCCTATGCAGTGTCACTTCCAATTTCACACTAAATTCAACGGAATCACAGCTTTGAAATTCGATCATAAAATCAATGAGCATCATCTACGGTTCACAGTGGTAAATGGAGGCATCTAAATTACCTTATCAAATGCCCAATATCCAATCTTTACTCCCCAAAGGCTATGCATCTTATCATACCACTATGGAAATAATGTTTGAAAAGGTTAGGGGCATGTAGTTGGAGCTTATCGATCGACGTTCAAAAGATTGGGGAAGTTTCACATCTCCGATGAGAAGGGTATCGAAGAATATTCCCTTCCTCGAGAAAAGTGTTATCTCGAGAAAAATGCACAATAAGTCCACGAATGAATATGACGTCGACCAAGTCATAAAATTGTCACCGTGTAAGCATAATGTCTCAACATCCATGTGATTATCCCTCCACCAATGATCGATTGACATATTAATCAATAGTAGGGTAAGACATAAATGTGGGTTGTCAGATTGTGTTCATTGGAGTTGGAAGTTGATCACGGGAAATATCACTCTGATACATAATATAGAAAAAATGGGTGTTGATATTAATCCGAAAATACTTTGAAGGTTGAAAAAGAACCGGTAAGTGTATCACGTAACGTGATAACTCAACTTCAAAATGAAGATAGCAATAAAAGAGAAGACATTCACATTGTATAAACAAAAGCAACAATTTCCCTATGTCAATACATTTCCAATCACGTAGTAATATAGTACCTTGCAAAAATTTTAGAAAGAGGGAACCCAATCAAAATATCTCTTGAATGAGATATTTTAAGTGGGTTGTTGTGGGGTGATCACAACAATAATATCATAACAGAACAGATGTACACGCCATGTACAAAATGTGAATGTGGAGCACAACTCCAAAATAGATCAGTTACACAATAACTCATTTAATTGCAAAGCTTTGAGGACAAATATTTTTTAAGGAGGGTACCATGTTATGACCCAAAAGGGGAATTGTTAAGCCCTAAATAGTGGCTCATTACCCCTTAATTGGGGCATATTACATTAGTAATGTTATTTTATTTATCTCGACTTGAGTCCATTAGTTGTAATTGTACCTCCTAGTCTCCTATATATACCAAGGAGACATTTTCATTTGGAATCATCTTGTATTTGGACATTTATGTGGGGTATAAGGAGGTTTCCCCCTCGAAGAGGCTTATTACCTGAAATTATCTCTTTTTCAAGGCATTGAGTATTTATTTTGAGGTTTTTCTATGCTATATTGATATTTGGTTCTTAACATATGGTATCAGAGCTCAAGATCTTGGGGTTTCGCTGCTACATCTGAGACACCTTGGAATTTTTGGTATAAATTTTTTTCTGCGACGTTTCAGAAGGAACCCTTTGGAGGATATTTAGTAGACGGATCAAGGTAAGTTGGGTTAAAATTTCATCTCCTGAGGCCTTATACTTTAGGAGATACAACCTGTGTAAGATAGGGTTCTGGAATCATCCTGAATTGTGTCATCGCGGCATTTTCGCTATAAAAAATTTTATGTAACATTTCAGACCCTGAAATATGGAGAATATTCACAGAAATTATTAAGTTATCTATGATAAAAATTTCAGCTTATGGGTCATCTTACATTTGTAGATACACCCTATGGAAGATAGGGTATTTGACCAGTCCTATTGACTAGTCTCAAGCAGGTATTCCGGGTAAAACAAGCATAAATTCTTCCTAGACTATACAATTTGAGTTAGACCAGTTTCATTGGGTAGAGGACAGTCTGTAGTATTTATGGTACAAGTTTCATAATTTTATACCAATTATTTTGTGTGGGGCATGCTATACAAGTGATATCTCCTGGAAAGGCCAAAAATCAGCAAGCTGTGGGGAAGTTACCATAAATTCTACTTGGCACATCCAATTTTGATCAGACCCATGGCATTGTAGAGAATAAATATCATAGAACTACAAAAAACAAAATTTCATACCTAGAAGGGCCAAAATTTTGGAGATACAATAAAAGAAATATTGTCTAGCAGAACCACCTCAAAATCAAGGTTTAAAGTGATACTTGGCCAACATGTCACCAAATAAGCCTCCAGACAGTCCTACTTGGACTCTTGATGAAGGTGAAGAAATGCGTAGGGACATAAATAATTTACAAAAGAAGACAGTAACAAAAGATGAACTACAAGAGATGATGGATTCAACGGAAGCTAAGTTGGAAGCAACAAATACTAAGATGGATGGTTTAAAAGGGGAGATCATCGAAGGATTGAAAAATTTCTTAATAGAGAGGACACCTGAAAGTGAAAATGTATCCCATGAAATTCATGATGAGGAAACAAGGAAGATGAATCAAGAATGGTGAAAATCTAACTTTGGGTTGAATACCAACCACTTTCCTAAGATCGATATGAGGAAGTTTGATGGCAAGGACCCAATCACATGGATACTTCATATGAAGCAATTATTTGATCTACATAATGTGCCACATACACAAAAGGTACGGATTGCTTCTTTATATTTAGAACCCAATCAATTTGTGTGGTATCGATGGCTTTGTTCTTGCAAATCACTCATCACTTAGACAATTTTCACAGAAGAAATGATAGCACACTATGAGGATACAAGGAGCAATACCTTCTTTAGCCAATTGATAAATCTCAAGCAAAAGGGTTCAGTTATAGAGCACATTGAGAACTTCCAAAGATTGAATATAAAGGTAACATATATTCCAGATGAGCACTTGATTGATGTATTCATAGGAACTTTAAGGGATAACATTCAACATGAGGTTCGTCTTTGGGAACCCAAATCATTGGAGAATGCATTTAGGGTGGAAATAAATGTTGAAAGTAAAAATATGGCTATGGATACTAGAAGGACCACTCCTAACATCTATCGAGAGAATAATGTTCCTTCTTCTAAAACACCTCAACCTACCAGGTTGACACCTCAACAATTGGAGGAAAGAAAAGCAAAAGGTTTATGCTTTAATTGTGACAACAAGTACTTATAATTTCATTCATTATAA
>JASDQU010100812.1:553363-569227 GCA_032191745.1 Picea mariana | reverse complement strand
TTATAAGGTGTTGCAAAAGATTGGTACTATGGCATACAAATTGGAGTTGCCTGCATCTTCACGAGTACACCCAGTTTTCCATGTTTCATGCTTAAAGAAGGTTATAGGTGACAAGATCTCAGTTCAAACTATATTTCCAGAACTTGACGAGGAAGGAAAAATCATATTGGAGCCTGAAGCCATCACTGACACAAGAATTAGCCAGCTGAGGAATAGATCCATTTCAAAGTATCTCGTTAAATGGAGGAAACTATCGGCTGAAGATTCCACTTGGGAAGATGAGTCTTTTATACAGAATCATCCAAAGTTACTCAAGTGTTGCAGATGAAACTTTTCTCAAGGGGAGGGGAATGTTAATCCCTAAATAGTGGCTCATTACCCCTTAATTGGAGCATATTACATTAGTAATGTTATTTTATTTATGTCAGCTTGAGTCCATTAGTTGTAATTGTACCTCCTAGTCTCCTATATATACCAAGGAGACATTTTCATTTGCAATCATCTTGTATTTGGACATTTATGTGGGGTATAAGGAGGTTGCCCCCTCGAAGAGGCTTATTACCTAAAATTCTCTCTTTTTCAAGGTGTTGAGTACTTATTCTGAGGTTTTTCTATGCTATATTGGTATTTGGTTCTTAACCTGAATTGTGATGTAGAAAGGTATTTGGTTATTTGGAGGAGGTTCTCCTATTCTTAAAGAGTTATTGTGTAACTTATTTAATTTGGATTTATGCTCCACGCTCACATTTTGTACATGGTGTGTACTTATGTTCTGTTATGATAATTTAAGCATTTGGTTCATTACATCAACATTGTATGTCTTGGGATTCAATGTCGTTGTTAGCTTCATATTATTGATGACCTCCATTAAGATCATGTTCTTCTATTTGTCATTATCAAGAATGAAATGTAGCAGTGTCCCCTTCATTCATGTTTGTGAGTGGAAAATCCATTGTCCTTTATTAGGTTCCTCCAATTCCTCTCCCTTATCCATCATCTCTAGTGATGTCAAGGCTGAATCAAACTTTGAGCCTTTGAACTTGATAAATAAAAATTGTTAGGCACAACATTGATCATTTTTGTGCCAAGGGATTTTACAGATGTTGCACCATTTTGAGCGTTGTCCTTCTTCAACTCTATGCTAACTTCACCTTACACTTTGGTGCTTGCTTGCATGAAGTCACCGAAAAAATGGGGCACACTCCTCCACTAATCTTCTAAATAATTCCACAATAGATAGGGTTATCATGGATAAAAATCCTCCTTTCATGGAAGGTTTTCATCATTTGAGGAACAATTGGGACGATTCCCAACCTATTCCTAGCTTCACTCCACACAACTCCTCCCCACTACTAGACAAGACCCATCCTATCATTTTTTGTGGAGAAGGTATTAAACAAGGTCCCTATAATATCCTTTTGTGTGGAGGGGTATTTGCTCACTCATGGCATGATCTATAGGTTCAATGGCAAATGGCCTTACATGAAGAAGCTCCACAAATGGATATAAGAGATATGAGGTATTTTTGGAGGATACAAATATTATGTGTCCACATTAAAAAGGGTTTTTCACTATGGCGCTCATTTCCATATTGGATATAACATAAGTTGTCGGCAAAGGTGGCGTTAGTTTTTAAATGTATTTTCTTTATTTATGAAAGTGTGGTAGTCTTGCTTCAGCCCATATACATAAGCTCTAATGGTGGTCCCAATATGGGTCAGAATAATTCATCTCCATTTGTATTTGAGGTTATAAGACCTCGAAAACTACTTGAAATTCTTTGGATGTGTCCATATACTTGGCCACATAAACCCATGATTATGTTTTTACTACCTAAATCATGATATGTGTTTGTTGCCACAGGGGCCGACCCAGGGTTCACTCCAAGAGTGCACCAACAAGCCCTAGCTACTGGCCCTTTCGGCAACACCTGCGAAGCAAATACAGTCTCACCTGAAGCAGCGATGAGGGGGTTGTAGGACAGAGATGTCTACAACCAGGGGAATATCAAGTGGATCTTGTATAACAACAATCACAGTATTCATATATCACTTATCAGCAAGATTTACTATGCGCAGCTATATATCTTTATCTAACATAGTAATGCAAATAACAAAATAAAAATGACAAAGATTAAAGCATCAATCACTCACACAACACAAAATATACGTGGTTCACCCTCTCTCTAGGGCTACGTCCACATAACTATGCTTATGATATATTAAGATAAAGCTTACAGTTCAGATCTACATTCTTGGCCAACATATCCTCTATCTTCTTCTCTCTTTCTCTCCCCCTTCCTGCGCACCCACCTACAGGATCTGATCTTCGCACCCAGTTGAAGATCTTACAATACCAGAAGGCTCTCACCCTCATCACTTCTCTCTCCCAATACATTGACCTCTCACCACAACAATAGAGCTAAATCAATAGCAATATCATCATCCCCCGACCCAAGTCCTCTTGACCTTTATTTATACATTTACAATACCTCTCTGACAGCCTTAGGTCGAACCCTAGGTGTCAAAACCCTAGGTCAACTTGATCCACTTTTTTCAGACTTCACCAGCCTGTCTTTCCTTCCTTCTCGTGCGGTGCTCCAAAGCATCCAATGGTGGATTTTTCCCACTTCCTGAGTCATCCTCGGTCCATATTCCTTGTCGATCTGTCATCCTCGATCTCCTCATCCAACGACTTGCTTTTCCGCACTTCGCTCCATCTTTTCTGCTCTTTTGCTCACTTCGACCCAGTGACAGTCACTGTGTCTCCCACGAAGTTTGTTTTTTACCTTTTCTTCATTACTCTCCATTTCCTTTCATAACTAAGGGCCAGCAGGCCCTCAACACTCACCTGTGACTCGTCCCGAGGCACTTCAGATCTGGTCCTTTTGTTTTACTTCGAATTTAGACTACGCAGTGCAGCCTTTGCTTTCTTCTTTATGCCTCCTTCCCGTCCTTGTGTAGAATGTCTTTTCCGTGTTTGGTACCCAGTTTCAACTGCACCTGGTACCTAAACCCTTTTCGACATGCTTTTACTTGGAGCTGTGAGGCAACTAGTTGTCATAGTACAACTTCAACTGACTCCCATTCACCAATCCTTCTTTCCATTCTCCATTCAACGTCTTCAGCTACGTAGCTCCTCTTTTTGTGACGTAGGTGATCTCATATGGTCCAAGCCAATGCGTTCTGAACTTCCCAGGGTGTTTGATAAACTTATTGTCATATACCAATACTAAATCACCTTACCTAAATATCTTTTTCTTGATGTGCCTGTCGTGGTAGGCCTTTTCTCGTTCCTTTTGAACTTGTTGATGGAAGCCTGCGATGAATCTGTCTTCTTCTAGTTCGACAAACTGCGAGCCTCTCATGAACAGCACCAGTATCATCCATGTCTGTAAATGCAACAATTATTAAGCTCGGTACCAAGTACTCCATCGGGACAACAACTTCAAGACCATAAACTAACTTGAAAGAGGTATGCGTTGTTAATTTCTTGCAAGTGGTTCTATAAGCACAGAGTACTGCTGGTACACTTAAATCCCAGTCATCCCTGTTCACACTGCAAATCTTTGTCAATGTTGTCTCCAAGATCTTGTTGAATGTTTCAACCGTTCTATTTGCTTGTGGATGGTAAGGTGTACTCTTCTGATGGTGGACTGCAAATTATTTAGTCATGGCTTCAACTGTCTTATTGATGAAGTGTGTACCTTGATTACTCATAAGGACCTTAGGGCACCCAAACCCGATTATTATGTCATCAAATATAAAATGCGCAATTGTAGTTGCACTACAGTCCTTGATTGCTCTTGCTTCAGCCCATCTAGTCAGGTATTATGTCGCAGTGATAATATACCTTGCTCCTGTGTGCTTTCCCGGTGGGTTTATAGATCCAACGAAGTAAATGGCCTATTTTTTAAATGCCTGCAGGGTCATCTGTGGTGTTAATGGCATCTCATCTCTTCGAGATGGTTTTCCAACTCACTGGCATACATCGCATGCTCTGGTATATTCTTTAGCATCTATGTGTAACGTAGGCCATCAAAGGCCAGCTCGCAGAACCTTCTGTGCAGTTGCTTTCCCTGTGTAATGTCCTCCTGCGATGCCTTCATGAGCTTCTGTGAGGATCATCGGGTTCTCTATTTCCATAACGCATCTTCTTAGTATCTCATCAGGTCCTATTTTATATAGCTAACCAGCTATCAGTGAAAAATCTGCAGTGCACACCACAAGTTGTTTTTTTCTGGGAGATTGTATACTCACTCGGAGCCATTCCTGTTGACAGGAACTGGACTATGTCTGTGAAGTGGTCATCAATATTTATAATGGTGAGCAGTTGTGTATCCGATAATGTATCCTCTAGACTGGTAGGTTCTTCGCCCTGTTCCAACCTCGACAGGTGGTCTGGGCCCTTGTTCATTTTTTCTGGCTTAACTATGATCTCAAAATCATACTCTTGAAATAGCAGAAGCCATCTGCAGATTCACCCCCCAACACTGGCTTGTTGACTAGGTACTTCAGCGCGGAGTGATCAGTAAACATTTTAAAGTTTCCTCCTAACAAGTAGTGGTGGAATTTTTGCAACGCATACACCATGGCTAGTCCCTCTCTCTCTGTAGTGGTGTAATTAACTTTAGTTGTGGACAGCTTCCTGCTGGAAAATGATAATGGATGATCAATGTCCCCTTCTCTAGGTTGTGCCAGTAGTGCTCCTAATGCAATGGAAGACGCATCAAAATGCACGTGAAATTCCTTGCTTCGGTCTGGAAAGACTAGAATAGGCGCAGTTACCATCTTTTGTTTCAGTGTGTCGAAGCTCTATTGCCATTCTTCTGTACAACTGAATTGACAGTCTTTCTTTAATAACTTCTCCATTGGTGCAGTAATCTGAGCATATCCTTTGATAAATTTCCTGTAATAGCCAGTATGTCCTAGCGCAGTGCGCAGTTGTTTGACTGAAGTAGGTGGTGGCAAATCAACTATAATTGTAATCTTGGATGGATCCACCAACAACCCTTGCTTACATACAATACGACCTAATAATACTCCAAATGTTGAGAAGAAGATGCATTTCTTCAAATTCAAAGCAATTTGACACTGCCTACATTTATCCAGCATTAGCCTTAGACATTCAATATGATTTTTCAACAAACTAAAAATAGTCCAGTCATCAAAGTATGCAAAAACTTATGCAAAAATTCTTTGAACGCTTCAACCACCCTGGAAAAGATGGTTGGGGAATTCTTCAATCCAAATGGCATTATTGTATATCGACAGGATCCCCACTCTGTGGCAAACGTAGTCTTATGGTGGTCCTCCTTGGCGATGCGGATCTGATGGTATCCTGAAAACCCATCTATAAAAGAATATACTTCTTGGCCTCCCACATTATCCAACACTTCATCTGTGAATGGTGTAGGGAAAGGATCATGTAGACAAGCATCATTCAGCTTGTCTACATGNGATCATGTAGACAAGCATCATTCAGCTTCATGAGATCTACACAAATCCTGATCTCACCTGTCTTCTTATCTTGCACTACCATGGGGCTAATCCACTCCGACTCTTCGATAGGTTCAATAATCCCTGCTTCCAGCATTCTGTTGATCTCAATCTTCACTTTTTCCTTATATTTCAGGTTCAGTCTGTAGGGTCTTTGCTTGACTAGCTTCGCATCAGGTTTCAAAGGTATTCTCATCTTTCCCATAGGTCCTTTGATACCCTTCATATCAATGAACTTGGTCGGGAACAAGTCCTGATACTCATGCAATAATTCTGTGATTTTGTCAATGGTAGCAGCGGCCCAGTAATCTTCGACATTGAAAAGATTTGGTGTCTCCTCTGTCCCAATATTGAATTTCTTTATCTTTATCGGTTGTCCAATGAATGGAAGTTCAACTCCTGGTCCTTCCACATCTCTCTGGCCTTCTGTTTCTGTGATATTCACCTTCCTTGGATCATCGTCTTCGTCGGCATTAATGTTCTAATAGATCTGCAGTTTCTGGAGGGGCGCAGTCCTTTCATCCTATTCTTGCTCCAAAGGGAGGCCAAATGCCTCCTTAAATACTTTCTGTCTCATCATCTGTAGTGCTCCATCTACTGAAGGAAATTCACTTTCAAACAAAAAGATGGTTATAAAATTCTGGATCATACCTTCCCATTTTGAAGTGACGAGGCGCAGCTCTGCTTGAAGGTACCAGTTAATCGGGGTGGTATGCATCGTATTGATGAATTTGTGTACCCATTTTTCTCTAGGAATGTCACTCCAGACCTCTTCGCAGCTACGTATGTGGTCCTTTGGGCATCTTCGACCTGCGTATCTTACTTCACAGCTTCCTACTTGTGGTGAAAATTGCGTTGTCATCAAAGTTCGACATTGTGTCCAGTCTGTGATGTTTCCCTTGTGCATTCCCCACCATTTTGTTGGTGTGGCTTTCATGGCCTCATCCATTGCCAACATCCTCTATTGTGTTGGTACACTTGTCTCAAATTCTGATCAAAAGTTCTCTAAAGGGTTCAGTCCATCAAATGTGGGTAGATTACTCACTGTTGTGCCAATCTAGCAAACTTCTCTGGTTAGCCTAGCACATCTTCTTGTAGATACTTCATACATCTAGTTCTGCCAGTTTTATAGCGCTTCTTTTGATTCAGATGAACATGTGTTGTCACTTTGCCAACTCAGATTCCCGTCAAATGTAGGGTTGATATAATCATGTTGTCTGGCTGTTAATTTGTAGATGTTTTCCAGTTCAAATGCGTGGTCTTCTTCTCTAATAGGCTCTGTATATCGTGAACCCTCATCTGGATCTAAAGGTGCAATGACCCTAAGGCCAAATTTCTCAAATGTCATGCATCTTTTCTTTAGATCAACAACAATAGAATTGTCGAAGGCCCAATCAATTCCTAACAATGCAGGGTAAGGGCAGTTATCATCAACAATTTTAATTACCTCAAAATCTGCAAAGGTTCTTACTCCATCGATGTCCACTGGGACTTGCTCTAGTCATCCAAATGGGCTGACAACTTGTTGATTAGCCATGTGAAGCCTAATAGGGGAATATATCAGCTTGGGTTTTCCCATCAGTGCCCAAGTATGCTTCGTAATGACATTGACCTCCGACCTTAAGTTGAGGACCACATAGTCTATCTCATACTCTCCTATTTGAGCATTCAAGTGTAATTCTTTATTTGTCCTTCTCCTTTTTCCAATTTGGTGCACTTCCCTATTCAGTAAAGGGTCTATCTTTCCTAGATCATACTGCTTGATTAAATCTTGTAATTCTTGTACAACGCCTTTATCTTGAATCAACTTAACACAAGTGCACAAAAATTCCATGAATTTGCTTACCTCTTTCCCTTATGTTGGCAATGTAGATGGATCAAACGCCTGAGGCATTCCATATTCTTTGATTTCTGGTTGTCTCTTTGATGAAGATCCTTGACCTCTTTTGAACTCTTTTATTGTCTCCTCGAATATCTATCTTTCTTTCTTAGCATTGAACATTGGGGTCTTTTTTGTAGATTTCCTGAATCCATGGTCGTTTTCAATCTTTCCTTGGGCTTCTTTGTCTTCTTCTGTAGCAACACCTCCTCGAGTGATAACAATGACTCTAGGGTTTGCTCCGCGAGGTTCAACATATATCATTTGTACTTGTGGGTTCTGCTGAGGTCCTCATATTTCCTGAAGTTTAGCTAGCAGCACATGGCATTTCTCTATGACATGCTCGGAGGAGTTACAATAACTACAGGTTGTACAAGGATTCTGACAATCCCTTGCTAAATGTCCTGGCTATGCGCAGTTGTAACAGATTATCTGTCCTCTGCCTCGGCCCATACCTCCTGCTCTTCCTCGTCCTCTGTATCCACCGCGAGAATTGAAGTTTCCTCTCCCCGGAGAGTTGTACTGCGGAGTGTTTCCTTCTTGTTGTACTTCGCCTTGAATCTTGTATATGTCTCTCGACCTTTCATGCATGAGATCATAAGCTCTACAATCTCGATCATCATGCCCCACTGATTTATAGATTATACAATACAATTTTGTGGGTGTCTGAACATACTTTTGCATGTAGTAGCACTCACATGGGCGATGCCTATTTCTGCATACATTGCACCAGGGTAGATTAACTTGCTTCAAGGGGCTCGACGCCCCTAAGGCCAAGTACTCATGAAATAAGGGACAATGTTCCTTATCATGGCCTTCAGATCTACATCTTACACACCAGATATCTTCCCTTTTATCTTTTCCCTTATCTTTCTTCATATCCTCGATCTGTAAAGACAAACTAGTTAGTTGGCTCATGATCTGGCTAATGCCCGAGCTAGATTCTCCCATCAGTGCTAATTCAAGCTTCATGTCGATCTACAAAGATTCTACCTATGATGCAATATTCTGCTACATCAGAGGGACTCTTATGTGTGGTAACAGTGCAGTGATGAACCATTCTTTTTTCTGTTCATCGGGGATCTAAATACTTAATCGGCCTGTCAGGGTCTTGAATCTCTGGTCAAACTCCCAAACTGGTTATGCTACCCTTTGTTTAATCTCATTTAGTTTTGTAATACATTGTGACTCCGACTTAGGTTTCTTAAACTATGCAATCAACGCATTCTTGATCTCATTCAGGGGTTTAGGCTGTGCCAGTCCTTGGACAAGTTTCATGTACCATCTTAGTGCGCGGTCCCTTAGCGTAGTGTTGAACTGGGTTCTCTTGATGGTTTCATCAGTGATACTTTTAATGTTCCATACGTCTTCACACATAAACCAATGTTGATATAGATCTTCAGATCCATCTCCTCTAAAGATAGGAAGTCTTATTTCATCTACCATAGAGCTGACTAGTCTTCTTGTCTGAGTAGATGCTAAGCTACTAGTAATAGTACTCTAAAGATTCTGGTGGTTCTGACTACTTTGACTACTAAGTACTGTTGGGACAACAGGAGGATTAACATTACTTACTTCAGTAGTCCGCACAGTTATTGAGTTTTCCAGCTCGCTTTGGCACAGTTCTTCATCTTTCCCTTCTTATATTCTGGTGGGCTCTGGATGCTCTTCATTGGTTAGATCTACCTCTTCTCTGCTGTAGAAGCCCTCTTCTCCATAGTTTTGCTTAAACAAGTTCTCAAGGTGAACCCCTCAGAATACTTTTCCACTGTGCGTATGTCCTGCTTCTATGTCGTTGTCGCTACCCGAGATCTTGAACATTATCCTTTTTTGGTTCAACCAATCTACTGTATCTTTAAGATGTGGTTTTCATGTAAGAGCATCTTGATTCTTAGCTTCATAAAGTGCAAAAATTTTCCTCTGGGTCCTTTGAAAAAGTATCTCTCGGCTTGGCTATACAATTATGTTTTGTCAACAGCAAACTCGGTGATATACCCTCCAATGGTACTATCAAACCAATGATCTATTCATCTGGATACAACGTCAATTCTCTTGACCTTCTGGATCAACGTCGGTGTCCAAACCAAAGGAGGTCTAGATCTGATCTCAAACTGTGTGTCGGCTAACCTATCCAACCACTCGTGTAGCTCTTGATGGATTCCTCCAAAGAAGATCTCGTGAATGTCTGTGAAGATGTATCTTTGTAAACAATCTTCAGTACTCAGTTTAGGGTTCTTATTCTGGGCTTCAGCGAAGTCCTTCCTTGATCCTCTATCCACTTCTGAATCTCTGTCTTCAATGGGAACCACCTTGACATTCCCTTAAAAAGATTCATGTCCCAGCAATGGAACCATTTGTTGGCACAGTGGCAGACCCAGGGTTCACTCTAAGAGCGCACCAACAAGCCCTAGCTACTGGCCCTTTCGGCAACACCTACGAAGCAGCTGCAGTCTCACCCAAAGTAGCGATGAGGGGGTTGCAGGACAGGGATGTCTACAACTAGGGGAATATCAAGTGGATCTTGTATAATAGCAATCACAGTATTCATATATCACTTATCAGCGAGATCTACTCTGCGCAGCTATAGATCTTGATCTAACATAGTAATGCAAATAAAAGTATAATAATGACAGAGATTAAAGCATCAATCACTCACACAACACAAAATATACGTGGTTCACCCTCTCTCTAGGGCTACGTCCACATAACTATGCTTATGATATATTAAGATAAAGCTTACAGTTCAAATCTGCGCTCTTGGCCAGCAGATCCTCTCTCTTCTTCTCTCTTTCTATCCCCCTTCCTGCGCACCCACCTACAGGATCTGATCTTCGCACCTAACTGAAGATTTTAAAATACCAAAAGGCTCTCACCCTCAGCACTTCTCTCTCCCAATACAATGACCTCTCACCACAACAATAGAGCTAAAGCAATAACAATATCATCATCCCCCGACCCAGGTCCTCTTGACCTTTATTTATACATTTACAATACCTCTCTGACAGCCTTAGGCCGAACCCTAGGTGTCAAAGCCCTAGGTGTCTAAAACCCTAGGTCAAATTGATCCACTTTTTTCAAACTTTGCCAGCCTATCTTTCCTTCCTTCTCGTGCGGTGCTCCAAAGCATCCAATGGTGGCTTTTTCCCACTTCCTAAGTCGTTCTCGGTCCATCTTCCTTGTTGATCTATCATCCTCGATCTCCTCATCCAACAGCTTGCTTTTCTGCACTTCGCTCCATCTTTTCTGCTCTTTTTCTCACTTCGACCCAGTGACAGTCACTGTGTCTCCCGTGAAGTTCTCTTTTTACCTTTTCTTCCTTGTTCTCTGTTTCCTTTCATAACCAAGGGCCAACAGTGTTTATGTAGATTTAAGAAAAGATTCTCTTGGATGCATTGTGTTTAAAAGTGGTAACCAAACACTAGATTCAATCACTAGATTACATAAACATTGTGTTTCATTGGAAACTTTGCTTTGAGCATTCTCATGTGATGTCTTCCTCTAAGAAGGCAAAGTCTTCTCTAGCTCCAAAAAAAAACACTTGAATGTAGACCTCTTAGTGCACATATTTGAAGATGAACAACCATAGGGTATAGTCAAAAAATACTACACAGAGCTTTGAACATATTGCTTCAAAAACTACAATTACTCTAATGCCTAACCTACTTCTACAATGATGACAATTTCTCTAATTCCTAACTTACTCCAACAATGGCAATTTCTCCAATTCTTGGGAGCAATGGAAACCATTATCATAACCATATTTTAGTGAATAACCACAAAACAAATTTTATTTAAAAAATTTATATGAAAATGATTCACTATGTAAATTGTTTTCTCTACTCAAAATTCCCTAAGTCATCTATCAAATTGACTCCAACATAGAGAAAACAATTGGAAAATCAATCTTGGAAAGATAGATTTCATTTAAATCAATGACACTAATAAATTCTATCAAATCAATTGCGCTAAATATTAAACCAATGGCACCAAACATAATTCTCTATATTTACCATTATAGTGTGGAAATTTATGATGCTTTGTTTTCCCCTATGCTTTGGTTTTGATGTATTTATGTAGGCTATTGCAAAATTTGAGAATGAAGTGTTACTCTGAATCCTTGATACCCAACTTTGCATGCAAGGTATGGAAGATGTTGGTGTACTTCGACACTATGCTTTCATTGGGAAGAGGACGTTTATAGTTTCGTGAAGTCTTTGGCAATGTGGAAATTCACTTTGGACATGAAAACTCGGGGTTTAATTTCCACTACAAAGAAAAAGGTTCACCCGAAGGAAGGAATTCCCTTGGATCATCAATGATTGTGTTTTTCTTAAGCAATTAGACGATCACTATTTACTATGTGAATATAATTTTAGAAGGAAGTTGACCTTACACTTTGGTGCTCGCTTGCGTAGAGGCACCAAAAACAAATGGGAAAGCTCCACCACTAATCTTCCAAACCCTCCCACTATGACTAAGGTTATCAAGGATAAAATTCCTACTTTCAAGGAAATTTTCCTTCATTTGGGGAAAGCTTGGGGCAATTCCCAACCTATTCCTAGCTTCACTCCACCCAACTCCTCAATACTAGAAGTGATCGTGTTAACCCCAACTCTTAAACTTGAATTATCATGGGTCAATAAGGAGGAGTATTTTATCGCTCATGGAGTATTTTCTTGCTCACATGCAAAAGGTTTTTTCATTATAGACTTATTTCCCAAGTCGAACAAAGCACAAGTTGTCAGCAAAAGGCTTTGGTTTCTAGATGGCTTTACATTTTTATGAAACTTTGGCAAACTTGGTTCAAGCTATATACATAAGCTCTACTAGTGATTCCAATATGGGTCAAAATACCTAATCTCCATTTGGAATATTGAAGTTAGAGGGGGGGTAATTTCTTTCTCACATGCAAAATACTTTTTCACAATGGAGTTATTTTCCAAGTCAAACAAAGTACGAGTTGTTGGCAAATAGCTTTGGTTTCTAGATGGATTTGCATTATTTATGAAACTCTCGCAACCTTGTTTCAACCTGTATACATAAGCTTTATTAGCAGTCCTAATATGGGTCAAAATCCCTAACCTTCATTTGGAATGTTGAAGTTACGAGACCTTAACAAATGTTGGAAATTATTTTGGTTATGTCCATAATCATAGGCCACATAACCTTATGTGCACGTTTTTACTACCTACACCATGATATCTATTTATGTAATTTAGGAAAAGGTTCTCTTGAGCATTTTGTGTTGAAAAGTGACAACTAAATACTTTACTCAACCTTTAGATTGTAAAAAAATAATATATTTTGCTACAAAATTTGCTATGACCATGGTCACGTGGTGGCTTCTTTCCCAAAGGCAAAGTCTTCTTTGGATCCAAAAGGAAAAGCTCAAAAGAATTCTTAGTGGAAGACTAGAGGATGGTAGAAACAATTTTTGAATATATTATGTCTTTGTTTTAAGACAAGAAGATGGACAACCATTGAATAGAGCCAAATAAGATTCCACGAGACTCTGAACCTACTCCTCAACAACTACAATTGCTCAAACACTTGAGAGTGGTCGGAAAGCCACTATTATAGCCATATTCCAGTGAAAAATCCCCTCTCATTATGTCCCAAGCACAAAAAACCCTCTAGAATAATAAATAAGAGAGATGAATTAAATTTCTCCATTCATGAAATGGATTTTGTTTGTTGTCTTGAGTGGTTACAATTGATTATGTCAAATACTCCAGTAATCCACTCTTATTTATGGTTTGATCAAAATTAAGAAAAATACCAAAAAATTAGTAAAAATGAAGATTTATGGTCTGGTGCTTTTGACTATAGGAAGTGTCTCCACTTTTTTAAATATATTAAATAAAAATGTGGTTTTGTTTGGCATAGTAACCAATCATGAATAAAAGGTAAATTTAATTTGTTACATGGAATAGGGTTTAATTTAGCTAATCATTCAACTTGTTTTGAATCATAACCTTCTATAAAGTTGTGTGTTCAACTCTACTCGACACACTATGAATAAAGTTGTGAGTTCAACTCTACTCGACACACTATGAAGAACTTCCATGTTGTCACCACCAATTTGATCCACTAATAACATGATGATAAATCTTATGTTGAACAAATAATACAACTACAACTATAATGACCCCCAAGTGGCTATAAGACTGTCATTATGCCAAAGGCGTTCTTTTAAGGGATAGTTCGGCGTCTATCTATAGTGTTAGCACTTTGTAATTTGCCCAAGGCTGTAGAGGCAGTCACAGAGGCAACATCAAAACCACTTCGAGTCTTGGATCTAGCCCTCCAAGACTCAGAGAGGGATCTCTCTATTTGATATAGATTTGTTTGAATAGATATTAGGCTAGATGATGAGTTCAGAGTTTGGATTTTAGATTTGAGGTGTTTGGCTGGAAACACTGCTTTAGAATCCCATTGGGCTATGGGGTCTGTGAAAAGTTTGAAATCAAACGCAGATACAAGGTATTTCCACAAGGCAAGTTAATGCAAACATTGTATCCTTTTAAAGTAAAGAGGTGTACAGCAGATGCAGAGGAGATGATCAATCACAATAACAAAGCATTGAAGAATTTCATCATTGTAATATCGAAAGAAAACATTAAAATTTTAAAAGCTCGACACAGAGTATCGGAGATAAATTCTGTGTTAAATCTCTTTTTAGAAACCAGAGAAATAAAACATAATGATGACTGAGTAGAATCACATTTGACGAAGAAAGAAGACTTCACCAATCGTCAACACGCGGGAATCCTGTGAAAAAGTCCCTTTCATTGCTGATGAATTTGAAAAATATTACAGAGAACCGCATCCCTGGGCCGCAAGAAACAACCACCATTTTACATTAAGATCACATCAATAAATAGGAGAGATCCCCCATCAAGTTTTAGGAAGTTGGATTTAACCGCCTCGGCCAATAATAGCAACAAATTCCCAAAAATCTTGAAATGTTCGCCATGAAAGACGGGCCGAATTTCTGCAAAAAAGGGGTCTGCTTAGACATCTGTTTCTTTTTAATTATGACACATGGGAAACAACGGAAGGCATTTATTGTATATGAGTATGTTGCAGACAAAAACCTCTTTTGGTTTCTCCAAATTCGCCTACAACTCGCCGAAACAGCTCCCACAAAATCAGGGCTGAAATAGAAAGAACCAGAAATCCGAAAAATGAAGCTGAAAGATAGCTTCGATTCTCCCAGATGGTGGCACCTGTGCAAAAACTGAGAGAGGTATTTTTTCTTCATCCCGTTATAGAGAAAAAACTCTCTTTGTTTTCCAAAATTCATTTTTTTTTTTTGGAATACTTCCCGGAAAAAAAACTGGTCAAAATGGCAAAAATGGCGGTTTTGAGTTTTGGGGAGAGGGCGGTTTTTTGGGGGAAAGGTGGTATTTCGGACCCCCCCTGCGGTGGTAAGTGGTATTGGGAGGGGAGGGTCCTAAATCACCTAGAGGTGACAAGTGTCCCTCCCAATACCACTTATCGGGACCCCCCCCCCTCCGTTAAAGTTCGAAAAGCACAGGGGCTCCGGAATTTTTTATGTCCATGGATTAAATTTTGGGGATGTGTGAAGGTAAAGTTGCGGGTGGGTAGAACTTAGGATAAATATTTTAGTTTTGTTTTTAATTTTATTTATTATGTTTTTTGTTTACATGTTTTGTTTTTGTTTATTTTAATTTTGTTTTATTATATTATATGTGTTTTGACATTTAATTTTTTATTTTATTGTTTTTATATGCTTTACGTGTTTGCATTTATTTGTGTTTTATTATTATTATTTACTTTATTTGTTTTATTCTTATTATATTTTGTTTAATTTTTATTACATATGTTTTATATGTGGTTAATTATATATGTTTTTTAATATTACTTGTTTTTTATTATGTTATTTATTTTATTTTTTATATGTTTTATTGTTAATATTATTATATTGTTTTTATTTTTTGATTAATGTTTATTCTAACAAAATAACCTAATTATTAACAACCAACTTAACTATTAATCATTAATTAATCAATTAATGATTAATTTTTTATTAACAAGTCTAGCATAAACCTAACGATACTAGATTTAATTATTGACATTATAAACCTATTGATTTTTCTTTTAACCTAAGTTTGTTTATTCATGTAGGGATAAATGGTGGGAGAGATGTGGCCAATTGGATAAAAGGACAAGGCACGGAGGTGACTGAAGGATGCAGCAGGGTGATGAAGGATCAGGCGAAAATGGATGGAGGGAAAATGGAAACAACCGAGAGACCAGCAAACCAAGAACTTCATCATGAGACCCACAAATGATATCTAAATCATCAGATCTCCTATAATTATAGGACCCTAACATAGGCTCCACCTGAGGATGGCTCTTTCTGAACATGTAGATCGGTGCTTTATTCATTGGGTTGATCCCAGAAGTGACAAGTGTCCCTCCCAATACCACTTATCGGACCCCCCCCACCCCCCCCCCCCC
>JASDQU010100812.1:529306-540469 GCA_032191745.1 Picea mariana | reverse complement strand
AAAGAGGTGGCTAGGCCCTCTTGTGCCTTATCTAGGTAAGCTTCCACTCTCCCCCCAATCTGTCACACTGGATTGGCGCTTAAGAGATGATGACGACACTTTCCAGTCTTGGTGGCGGTCTCAAAATTTATCCACAATTTTCTTTGACGGGGCGTCTAAAGGAAATCCCGGTGTTGCTGGTGCTGGGGGGTCATCTACTCCCCGGAGGGGTCTACAAAAGACTGTTTCTGCTGGGGTTTAGGTTAGAAAACCAACAATCAAGGCGAGATGCTAGGGCTCATTAAAGCTTGCCACATTGCCAAAGAAAAAGGAATCAAAGACCTTCAAGTATTCGAAGACTCAGAGATAATAATAAAAAACTTAAACAAGGAGACACGGTTCAGCAACGCCAGCCTAAACAAAACCTTGGACAGATTGAAGAGAGTTCTTCAAGACTTCAACTCATGCAAGTTTTATCACATTCTTAGAAAGTCAAACATTGAAGCTGACTAGATGGCGAACAAAGGAAGCACACTCATGAAAGGACTGCTAATTGTAAACAATGAAAGATTTGTTCAAACTCCTTGAGAAGGCTGAAAAACAAAAGCAACAGCAGTTAGAAAATTGTATTGTACTAGGGGTTGCTTCGGCTAAGACCCATTTTCAATTCAGATAAATAAATCCCATACCCGTTATAGTTAAAAAAAAAAAAAAAGCTTTGTATTAATGGGTGGGTGGGTAGTGTGCCCCCCTCACTGCGCATAAATCCTTATCTCCACCTTTTCGAAGTGACAAGGAGAACACTAATTATTTTGTATTTATTATCAAAAAATTAATTAATACTGAATAAATTAAATCGATTTTTTTTAATTATTTTTCATTTATTATTAAAAAAAATCATTATAAATAAATCAAATTGATACTAATACCTATTAATATAATAATTTTAAATCTACTTTACCTTTGAAACATATCTAATACTCAATTAATTTCAATAAATATTAATATAATACTTAAATAATACATAATTTTATTTTACCTCTATCAAGTGCATAAGCGAGTGGATATCATTAAATCTCAATATAATACTTTTAATACATAATTTCTTATATCCCCTGTAGTGTTAAATTTAATATATTGTTTTCCATAGAAAAAAGTGTAATTTTATTCATCCAGAGAGACGAAATTACATTTTGTAGATGCTACCATGGTAGCATCGACGCTTGACCGTATGACTATCCAAACAAATCCATGAGAACTGGCCTTTGTAGGGATGTACATAAGTGTGAGCAGAAGGATATAAGGAGACATGTTCTGTGATTTTTAAAAATCAACACAGAAGACTCGCAAAATTTACAAAAGACCTGATCGTAGGCAAATATATCTATCAACCAGTACAATTGTATCGAGGTATAAGTAAAAAGTATTACTGAAGTATATATTCAGCTTTCCATGGTTATGGTAAAAACACTGATTGTTGAAATAGATGAGAAAAAACTGTGATATATAGACCACCAAATGAAGAAGATGTGTATTAGAACTGTGCATTTCACATAGCCTCTATAAAGGGGTGATGGTAGTAAGCATAAGATTCCCCTCAGTTGTTTGTTGTAATGTGCCACTGTCCAAAATATAGCAGTAGTCCTTTTTTTGATAGTGTATCCGCTACCATATTTCGGTCCCTGTAAACATGATTTAATATTGTTGAGTCAAAAGTGTTCAGAATGTTGTAAATATCTTCCAATATGGGGGAAATTAAGATGTTGAGACATGATTGGGTCTTTTGTACCCATTTAATGACATTCATAGAGTCCCCAAATATTTGTATGGTTTTTACCCCCTTTTCACCTGCAAACAGAAGTAGTAGCTTTATTGCCATGAGCTCAACATAGTTATTGGATCCCTATCCTAGCCTCGTTTTGATTTGGAAGAAGTGGTTTTCTGAAAGGTAGAGTGTTGCCCCTCTTCCACAAATATGATTATGAGAGACTCCATCAAAGAAATCCCAAGGAGTCAAAGAATTATGGCTCCCTAACTCGTGTTGTTGGAGCATCTTTCACCTATAGAAAGTGAGACAAGATCGAAAGACTTTGAGCAACTGTGATTTCAGGGACAGTGGGTTTTTCTTTAAAGATAAACGACTTGTGGGCCAGCCAGATCCCCCAACAAACCAGTAGAGGTAGGGCCTTTATTTTCCTATAATAATGTTATTGGGTCCAATTTTTCCAACCTGATTGATGGAAGGGCCTTCCCAGTAAATGTTTTGGTCTAGGGCATCAAAGAGATTCGACCATATTTTTTGTGTGAAGATGCACGAAATGAAGAGGTGAGGGGAAGATTCATTTTCACATTTGCATAATGGGCACCAGTCGAGCCCTTCTATCTTCCTTTTCTTCATATTTTCCCATGTGGGAACCTTGTCATATATGGCTACCCACATAAAAAAAAAATCATTGAGAGGGAATTTTATTTTCCATAGTCCGCACCACCACCAGCTAGGCTCCTGTTGTTGTAAATTTACATTGAGTGCAATATATCCCAGCCTTGGTGTATACTCCCCATGTGGGGCATCTTGCCAAACTAATTCATCTTCTTGATCTAAAAGTTTGATATGGCTGCCCCTTAGGGCCAAAATATAGTTATCCCAAAAATGGCATCATTTCCTTCCAGTCCCAATGAGTCAATATTTTTCTAGCCTCGTTGTCATATAGAGGATGAGTTTAGATCTGAGACTTGGGCCAAGAAGAAAATGTCATGTAGATGAAGCTGGTTAATTAAATCAATTGGAATAATATGGGATATTCAACTTCCAGGCCAAGGGTCTGCACCGATTCGGACCTGGTTCCCTCTTCCAATTCGCCATGCCAAGCCATCTTCAATCACCGAAAATAAAGAAATCAGAGCTTTCCAAATAATAGAACAGTTTGGGAATTTTCGGACAGGCTTCCGTATCCAATCCTCAATCGAGTCTGACCTTATATATTTTTGGATAACCACCGTGGTCCATAAACAGGATGTTTCAATAAGTCTCCAAACTATTTTTGCTTCTAGAGACTTGGAGAAAAGGAAGACATTTTTTAGGCCCCGTCCACCTTGTTCCTTGGGCTGAGCTAATCACTCCCATTTTTTCCAAGGTGGAGTGTAATGTTCCATTGATCCAGACCAAATAAATTTTGTGCATATGTGTCTAGCCTTATCCAATACTCCTTTTGGGATCCATGCCAATGACATCCAATAGACAGGTATAGCCTCCAATACATATTTTGTTAGTTTTAGTCTTCCTGCCCTGGACAACCACCGGTAGCTCAAGATATTTAGTCTTTTCTCCAATTTTTATATCAGCCACCTCCAGTCCTCCTTTCGATAGTTGTTCAGATTTAACTGAAATCCTAGATACTTTATACCATTTGAGATTTCCTATATAGGGTATGGAAAGTAGCTACCATAGACAACCCTTTCATTTTCATCCAATCCCATGACTGATATGGTAGAATTTTGTAAGTTTATTTGCATCCTCGTTGTCGATCTGAAGAGGCTTAATATTTACTCAAGCTTCTCGGCATCATGTGCCCATCCACTACAAAATATTAGCACATCGTCAAAAAATAGTAAATGTGTGATTCTGTGATCTGGGGCGATCTGTGTGCCTTGGAAATCCCCTGTGTTTACAGTCGTTTCTATAGCTCTGCTTAAACCTTGTGCCACAAGTAGAAAGAGTAGGGGGGATAGTGGGCAGCCTTGACACATACCCCTTTTTGCGAAGAAAAATTGGGAGGCCATCCCATTTATAAAAACTACAAAAGATATTGTAGATATGTAGGCCATCACCCATCTTATGAAAGGTACCGCAAACCCCAAGTGAGTGAGCAGTAATCTGATGTATGACCAATCCACCATGCCATATGCCTTTGATAAATATATATTTAAAATCGCACCTTTTGTTTTGGAGTTCTTCAAGCTGTGAAGACCTTCTTGGGAAACTCTTATTTCTTCATGCATCTGGCGGCCTTCCAGGAAACCAAATTGTTCTTTTGAAATAGTATATGATAATAGGGTTTTCAACCGTCGGGCAATTATTTTTGCAATGATCTTGTAGATGCAGTTACAGAGGGATATTGGCCTAAATTCATCGAAAGACTATGGGTCATCCGTCTTTGGAATGAGTGCGATGAATGTGGAATTGAAAGGAGGGTGGATTCGACTATTTTTCTGAGACTCCTCAGTAACTTTTAGCAGGTCAGATTCAATGAGCTCTAAGAAACCCAAGAAGAATTCAATTGTCCAGTCGTCCAACCCTGGGCATTTGTCCTTCTGAAAAATATGGAGGGATTCTTTTAGTTCATCCTCTGTGACTTTTGCAAAGAGATCATTATTTTTAGTCTCAATCACGAACCTGGGAAAAAGAGGGCCAAGCATACAATGTCTGCAATATTTGCTCTTCGTTCATCTTTGAGGAGGGACTTAAAGTGGTCTCTCCCCAACTGAGCCAGACCTTCAAAGGTGGATACTTCTCTTCCATTCTGATCCTTCAGACTCCACATGGTGTTTGCAACTTTCCTGCCCTTGGTGAAGACTTGGAAGAATTTTGTATTTTCATCGCCCTTTTCCAGCCATATGGCACGGCTTTTCAGTCTCCAAGCAGCTTCTCGTTCCTCCAACAGTTTCCTCCTACGGACTTCAAGACCCTTCAAATTTTCTCGGGTAGAGGTGGACATATAACTCGCTTCTGGAGTCTAGAAAATCACCTCAAGCTGCTCCTCAATTTGTCTTAACTCATGTTCATTTGCCCTTTGTTTTTCATGAGCCCAGGGGATTGTTTGACTTTTTATTCTTTTTAGATTCTGTGCAAAATTTACATCAGTGAATTGTCTCGAGGTGTCATCAATCCCTTTTGAGTGTGTCTTTACAATGTTCAAAAATCCCTCCTCTTGTAGCCAAGTAGCATTGAATTTGAAGGGGGACACAGGTTTTTTAGGTCCTCCTACAAATTCTATCCAAACCAATGAGTGCTCTGATATGCCTCCAATGCCAATCCAATGTCAGAATTGAAAGGGGAAGGACGCCAATTTTTCATAGATAAAAAAACGATCAAGGCATTTTGCAATTCTCTCCTCCTCTGTCTGTTTATTTCTCCAGATGGGGAGCAGCTTTAACGGAGCAATGTCGATAAGTCCATTCGCTGACATTATATGATTGAAGAAAGTTGATTGTGGATCTAAGTGAGCATTTGGATTGCAACTTTCGGCTTCCCCTGGGGAGAAATTTAGGTCCCCACCCAATATGAGATTATCTGCCTTAAGGAGGGAGTTGGCAAACAAAGTTTCCCAGAAGGGTATTCTTTCAGTGTATGGACCATTGATGTTTATGATCTGAAGATTCATTTGCTCCCCTACCAACATGATGTCAACGCCTAGACATGAATCCAAAACCCATGAGTTTAGGATTTTTACACATTGAGATAATCAGCCTATAACCAGGCCTCTCGACCTTCCCTTTGCATCCAATCCCAAAAATTTCCAGCATGGGAGCAATGATGCAATTTGCTTTGTGACCACCATCTCATCTGCCATTGTTTCTTGAAGGAGAATTAAACTCGGCTAGTTTATGGTGACCGACCTCTTCAGGGTGGATTTCTTTTGGTGGCTCGCCAAACCCCAACAGTTGAAGGTGAGCAGTTTCATGTGGGAACCCCATCAAGGGCATTTGATTCTCTAAGAGCCCCTAATATAGAGCGTTTCCGCCCAGAAGCGATGTCAATTAGGGCATGAGATTGTGCCTTAGAGATGTGAGAATAGCGACCACGACCTTTCTTGACCTTTTGCGGGTCCAGATATGTACCAAGACCTCTTCCATTTTTTGGGAGGGTAGGGACTGATTTGTTCTGGAGGTGAAAACAGATAGTATATTCCTCTAATTCTTTTGAGGAGGTTTCCTTTGATGACCTTGAATTGGGGAGGTCGGGAGGGGAGGTGGGTGGAAGGGAGCGCTCACCATAATCAGGGGGGGGGATTAGAGGGGACTAGAGAAACCAGGTCCTGAGTCTGAGGGGGATGGGACTCAAGGAGCTNAGGGACAGTCCAACTGAATGATTTTGAAAGCATTTAATAAGCCAAAGATAGGGTGAGGTACAGATATGTGCCTACCCAAGAGAGCGTTGATAGTTGTCGAAAAGTAGACCACTGTGGAGAGACTGTTGTCGTTGTAGGCGTCGAGTGTAGAGCCAAGGCCAAGGTAACTTCTGGGGAGGGAATGCAATCTTCGACTAGATCCGGCCTGGAGTCCTTTGGGCCGCTCAACACAAGTGGAGTAGATTCCAGTGAGGTGGAAGGCGAACAAGTCCCCCCATCAAGAGGAGATTTAGTGGGGTTTCTTGCCCTAATGACTGTGGAGAGATCCGGTTGTCCCTGAAAGGGATTTGGGCATTCCTTAATCATATGTCTGTGTTCATGCCATCGTCTACATCGGAAGGGAACGCCTTCGTAGTCGAGGGTCTGAACCCAGGTCCTCCCTCGATCATTTAAGTTTAGGAATCTCCTTAATCCTCCACGAACGTTAAGTGAAACAAGTATTCTCGCCACTTCCATTTCTCTAGTCTCCTTGGAAGGCATATCAACAAAAATATTATGCCCCAGGAGGTTCACGATGGCCTGAAAACACTTGGAGGACCACAGATGTAGGGGAACTCTTGACATGCGTACCCGTATGGGGAATGTGTCCATCCTCTCACTTGAAGCGTCAAAGGTAGGCTCCCACATCTTCAGAAGGACCGGGGTAGAGTCTATAGTCCATTTTTTTTGCAGAGTCGCTGAGGCTTGATTCGCCTTGGAAAATTTTAACACAACTCAGCCCCTGGAGAGCCTACTTATCATGGGAGGGGGGTTACAAGAAGAGCCCCAGGAAGAATATGCCCAAGCCTTTAGGTATTTTTCATTAAAGTGTCGACCGTAGGATTTACCGACTAGGGTTTTTTCTGCCATCTCCACCACTTCATCCATGGAGAGGTCTTCCCCCAAGGTGAAATTTGGGTCTGCTTGGGACAGCCTGATACACTTATTCCTCCTACGCTTAGGGCTTGAAGAACCAGGCCGACCACTGGGAGGTGCAGGTGTTGTCACTGACCTAAGAAGCCCTACCCCCGTTGTATCCCACCCATTTAGGTTAGTGGGTAGGAGGTTTGATGCGATAAACCCTTCTTCAGAAAAATAGTGTTGGCCCGAGAGACAAGCTTGATCGACTTTCGTAAGGAGGTATTATGGGGCAAGACCTTGTTCGAAATCTACGAGACCTCCGAAAAAAGTTTTTGGGCTGAGAAATCGTCGTCGGGCGAGTCAATAAAGGGGGGGGTCATGGGGGATGAGACTATCTGTGAGGAGATTGTCACTAATGGGTCCAGGAAGGACCAGGAGATCAAAGCTAAGGGAGGAGATGTAATGAATTCATTTTTGAGAGGCGAGGGGGATCCCCCATAGATCCAAGTCCCAGCACCAACAACAACACCTTTCGCAATAGATGGTACCTGGTATGAGGGAAAACCCACCTCCAGAGTGGTTCCAGTCGGATGCGACAGACTGATGTCCAGAATAGGAGGAAGACTTGATCCAAGCCCCGACTCTTCGCTAGAAAATGGTTGCTCCTGCGAGTAAAACTGCTCCTGGGCCTCCAAACAATACCCCCCATACCCTAGGTCCGATTGAGAATATGGATGCCCGCCAGCTGGCACAGCCCAAAGCAACGGCTCTGATGGGTTGGGGTTGTAGTCTAGCTCCTCATCGTAGATTTCCATGTGGATGATGGGAAGATTAGGGCGGTTATACTATGACAAGGAAGATCACAACCAAAAAAATTGATTGGATACGAAACAACCTTCCGACAAGAAAAGAATTATGGCCATATGACCGGGGAAGTTTTGGGCCCGCGGAGGCAGTAGTGACCACATAACCTGTTCTTCATCTCGAGCACTTACGACGATTCACCACCAGCGTTAAATTTAATATGTCCTTCAAGACATCCTTTTCAATATTTTAGATTCTACATCCAATGGTATAATGTTGGCTTCACTTGGGAATATTTACCAATTGGGAAAAGTCTAGATGGTGATTATTGTCTTCTCATTTCCCTCAGAAAAAAATTAGCTACTTTTCATCTCCTTTGGCTTGTCACTCATAAATAAAAAAATAAAGCAAATTGCTAATTTTATTTACGTTGAAAAATCTAAATGTTACAAGGGTTTGAAATAATTTCACCAATTCCAAATACATTGAGTATGGAATATAACATCATCTAAAACCGGAAAGCATATAGTTTTTAAATCAATAGCTTTGGTTGTATATCAAATCATTCGAGAGTTACATTTTCCTAACTTTTATACCCCTCATAAAATTTAAAACGGATAAATTACAATTCAAATATTTGGAGTTCGATTTGTTTTAACAAAGAATTCTATAAAATATATAGATATATATCCCTAAATTGAAGTTATGAGTAACTCTAAATTATAGCATGAGTAATTTTGAAAAGTGTAAATCAATTATTTTAATAAAATGTAATCATATCTATGTATATTTGGTATGCTTAAGTTAAATATAGATATTATGGAAATGTAGTTATAAATTTAGTAATCATAAAAATGTATAAATGTATATGATGATAAATAAGAGAGAAAACTCTCAAAACAAATTAGACAATGAATTAACCTAATTATATTAATGTAATAATTTTTTTGACAATTTTTACATTAACAAATAATAATAATAATAATAATTTATTTTTAAGGTTTATCTCAAGCTAAACATCAAATTTGTGTATGAGACTTCCTTGTTTGTGGGACAAGGGATCCCCTCTATTAAGTAATTTGAGTGCTAAAGTTTATAAAGGTATGCATACCCTATCCCCTAAACTTCCAAGGAGAGAACACATATTCTTAATCATTGTAGTCTAATAATTTTAAATAAGTAAATAAAAAAATTTTAAAGTAAATTAAGTAATGAATTAATGTGAGATCTGTGGATCTCTGTGATAATTGTCTGTAAAAAGTAAAAGACTCTAATAGTTAGACTTGTCCAAAAACTATTAAAGATATAAAGAAGTCACATCACTTTTATTTTCCTTTTAGACTATGTACAAATAATACATTATTACAAGTTTAAGTGTTTCATAATTATTATTATTTTTTGTTTTTGAATAGATACAACTAATATTAAAACATTTCTAACATATAGGTATAAGCAACTTTACCACTTAGTTACGAGGGATAGCTCGCATGGCAAGACGTGCGTACACTCTCCCAGTTTGGGGAGAGGTCACGAGTTCAAGCCTGGCTACGAGTCCTTCGGGCTGTTGCTTTCCACTCCCATATCATCCACTATGTGGAGAAGTATTGGGGTGGATTCCCAACGGATTAATTTCCATTGAAAAAAAAAAACAACTTTACCACTTGTTCATAATGGTTTTTTCTCAAATTTGAAAACATTGTATTGAGAATTGAAAATTGTTTTGTAAGGAGGGAAATAAATGGTTTTTTAAGTTTTTAAACTACATAATTCGATAAAACTACTTTTGCGCATTCTTCATAAGTATTGTGAATGCAAACCTTCATAGTGGTATAGAGTTTATCTATGGCTAGTCATCCTACCTTGAAAAAATTGAGGTTTCTTATTCTATTGTTTGTTAAACATATTGCTCTAGTATCCATTTTATTATTTCCTTCAATATTTTTTTTTAACAGGTCCACTCTTTTACGACAAATAAAGCTAAGGTCGTTAGTCTTATAAATTTATTACCAACTTGCTATAGTGTTGTATAATCTCTATTATATGAGGTGCTATGCAATATGTGGATATTCTCTTTGAAAAAATTATTTGAGTTGACAGAAGTTATGATGTTTTAGTTTTAGATGGTTAAATGCACAAATTTTTGTGAATCAAAATAAAATTAGTTTATATTTTAGATTTTTATGGACATAAATATGATTAAATATGCATTTTCTATATGTTATTTGTTTATTTTAATTAAAGAAGGCATGGTTGTAGCCAATTGATATTTAATGTAGTTGAAAAAATTGTAAGTATTATTACTCCTAATCAATTGATATAGTCTGAGTGGGCCTAATGGTTAAGAACATGTGTTTCCTCACAGGTTCAAATCCAGAAGTAGGTAGGGTATGTATACCTTTGTAAACTTTACCAGTCAGATCATAGACCTTAAAAATAAATTATTATTATTATTATTATTTTATTATATAAATTGTATAAATTGTTGATTTTATTTAAGTTTAAATTCAAGATCATATGAATCATTCTATTTTAAGATACTTTAATATGTTATATATTTAAGATTGAATAAAGATATATTGGTTATTTGAATACTCATAAATTGAAAGAATAGTGTATTATTAATTAAGTCAAAATTGAAGATTTTAGAAATTAGAGTATATATATATATATAATGTGTTAACATGTTTTTAGTTTCAAAGGAAAATAAGGGCAGTTGTTGAGCAACAAGTTCCTATCAAGAAGGCAGAAATAACATGAGACATGTGCATAATTGCAAGCCTAAGAGAACCAAAATAGCTCGTTATGGTTATAATCTCATTGGTTTCCTCCCATACCAAACCTGATACAACTGTTATAGTTAGTAGCGTGAAAATCATATCACCTTAAGGATAATCAGGCCGCATGTCTAATGGTCAATGCACAGAAGCAGTAAAGTGAAATATTAATTAAGGGCTGAAGTAATTCATAAAGAGCTCTGTATCATACATTTGACCATGTATAGCAACTCCAAGGCATAGATTGGTTCATGCTACATAGTGAGTAAGCATACTAGTTACTACTGGTTAAGGTTTATGATGTCTAGTTATTCCTAACTATGTAACACAATGAATATGTGATTAATAGACACGACATGATAAAGCATGACTTTTTGTATTCCACTTACTCTAGCTCTGTAATTTTCTGATTAGGCTAGTAAATAGTCTGTTAACTTTTAGTCTATATAGAAGTTAATAATTTTATATACCCCTTAATTAATAGTTGCATCATATGATACATAGACGTGGAATGGAAGACTATAAAACTATTTTACAACTATATACCCCTTAATTAATAGTTGCATCATATGATACATAGACGTGGAATGGAAGAGTACAACACTATTTTACAAGGACTAAGTTCTAGTTAGGTATGA
>JASDQU010100812.1:496243-508574 GCA_032191745.1 Picea mariana | reverse complement strand
TGATATTTTCTTAAGGTCGATGATTGAGCTAGGCTCCTGCATTGTAAAGTTTTGATGAAATCTTTGGTTATCTGTTATGTAATAGGATTTGAGATTTCATGTTTAATATAAGTCAGCTTCTTTCCATCTCTCTGTAAAAGCTGTGTTAGAACACTCGGGCATGGAGGATCCAGTCGAGGGTCGTATGTTGTTGTTATGAAGGTTTGATTTCAGCAGTATTGTGACCATTTTTAATCAATTAGTTTTGTTATCTTTTTCCCTCTCACACTGAAGAGCTCAGGCATGGATGATCCAGTCGAGTTGTTGTAGCTGGATCATGATGTATGTTTGATCATTGTGATGTTATGACTGTGTTGCTTAAATATACTTCAGTGTCTGAAACTTTGAATCCAAGAGGATCTTGTGTTTGAGTTTTTCTTCCTTAAGTTGTTGGAAGACCTGATGTCCATAGCAGACCTCTACATTCTCCTCACCAAGTCTTCCGTCTATTCACCTTTAATCCAACTTACTGACTAAAGTTGAATCAAGACCTCATCTGCTTGTGCAAACCAGTCCAATTTTCTGAGTTAAAGCGATATCATCTTGAATCTGCCCCCATTCAACCCCCCTTAAATTTATTCATTGTGACATACAAACTGATGGGTATTGGGCTTACCTCCCCTGCAATCAGGAGGTGACTTCTAGTGCTAACTTTTATGGCGTCGTTGTCAGGGACGAAAGTGAAGATATCTTCCCTAGGAGAATGACAAAGAGCTTTTGATTCTGAAGGTGCATCGGATATCAGAACCATTGAAGATTGCAACTTGCACCTAGCCACTCCACCATCAAAGACTCCACTGGGGAGGATCTTATTGACAGAAAAATTACTACACCGAAGGGAAAGACCAGGTATCAATCTATGAGTTTTCTTCATGAAGTCTTGTTCCTCTTCATCAACTCATTTCTCTCTTTCCCTTCACAGATAAAGAGGATTATCCTCTGCTTTGTATATTCAAATGAAAATAATCCTTCCTTCATTCATCCATCCTTGGAAGAAGAAGAAATGCCCTCTTCTTGTGTTGTAGATGTCGATCTTGTGTCTTCATCTCAGCCTATTCATAAAAGTGAGATTTGTATTGCATCTCCCCTCGAAATTGATCACCCTTGTAGCCTTGAGGAGCTTGAAAATGATTCACAGCCTTCTTAGATCTCATTGCCTCCTGTTGTTTCTGTTGAACCTCCCCATCCTCTTGTTGAATCCCATATTCAACCCACAAGTTTTCAAGCTAAGATTAGAGACAAGATGTTTAAGCCTCTAAGGATGCCACATAACCCACATCCCTATCCTCCTTATTCCTTTGAGTATCTTCCTCGATTTTCTAGGGAGGATCATTTTACACCTGAGAGGCACTTAGGGGCCTTTGAGAAATTTATTGATCAGTTTGAGATCGCTCATAATGATGTTACCATGAGGTTGTTCTCACATTCCTTGTCTGGAGATGTTGTTGTGTGGTTTAGATGTTTGGAGGCCAGTTCTATTGGTTCCTAGACCGAGCTATGCCATGCTTTTTTAAAGTGTTGGGGTGAAAACAAATCCCTTGATCAATACTGGTTTGAGTTTAATGCCTTGAGGAGAGGGGAAGAGGAAGCCTTGGTTGTCTTCAACAAGAAGTTTTACAGTGTTTATCATAGTATGCCTGTGGAGATCAGACTCACAAAGACTGTTGCCATGGTGTACTATTTCATGGCTCATCATCCAAAGCTTGTCCTTCTCCTGAGAGAAAGGAAATCTTCATCATTCAGATATGTGTTTGAATATGTTGTAGAGGTCGAAGAGAACATCCGTGCTAGCAAGTGGGTTCATAGGCAGGCATATCTTGAAAATTTACATGTACATGAGCAAGAAGACTGTCAATCTGTTTCAGATTCTGAGCAAGAAGATAGTGAATATAAATCAAATCTGGAACAACAACAAGGAAGTAGGTATGATTCACAGTTGGAATCAGGGTCTTCAACATTTGCATATTTTTCTATGGGTAGGAACGCATGTCAATCTTATGATCAGTTTCCAGAACGTTTTGAGCATGTAGTAGTGGTTGATTGCATAGATAACTCTATGTTCTTAGCTGATCATAGTTATGATGTTCTAAATCCCATTGCACCTTTATCTTGTGACCATTCTTATGAAGAAGTGACGTCAACTGTTGATGATCAAGAGATGGTCTCAAAAGAACAAGGAGGGCAATTATTTGCAAGCAGAGAGAATTTTACAGAGGAGCAGCCAGGATTCTGTCACATTATTCATGATCCTATGGCCATATACATGGAGTCATACATTTCATATTTTCTGAAATTTTCAAATTGCATTACTTCACCAATACTCACAGATGAGTATGGTGTTATGAAATATTTCCAATACCACACTATAGATCCTTTTCCTTTATTAATTAAGGAAAAGCATTGGGTGGAAATCAGCTACACTAGACTCGCAGAAAATACAAAGCAACATGTAAAGGAGGAGCTTAGTGGGAAATTTATCTCATGTTCAGAACCTGTAATTGAGCAGGTGTCACTTGGTATCAGCCAGCCTGCATCATTTCTCCACCCACCTGTGCACTCTGAGAACATCACACGACGGGTGAGATGCATTGAAGGTCGGGAGCTAGTTTCTTACCAGTTGAGCACCCTTGTTTATAAATTATGTGGCCCTATGGGATTATATATGGAGTTGTGTTTTCCAAAAGCATTGGAGCCTGCAGATTTATTCACCTTATCATCATTTGGGGGTATAGTCAGTGTTCCAAGCCATGTCCTCGTTTTGATGTCATACTTCCTTAGCATTTTGTGGATTATCTGCAGTAAAGAGAAGGATCGTATTATCAAACAGTCTGGGTGGCTATGGTGGAAGTTTGATTTCACCTAGCGCTTTGTAAAAACCAGTTAGCTTAGGTTTATGTACATAAATAAGCTCCTCCTGGAGCCCATGTGTTTTGTTTTCATTTTTAGGATAGTTTGCTTGTCGGTTTTTATTTGTCAGAAGGATGTTTGTTTAGCATGACTCCATAGCCCAATGCAGAAGGTGACTGGAACTACTTGTTCTTGGCAGCTCGCAGGGAGCATGTCATCCCTTGTGGAACCAAATGTTATTACATATAGTTGTCAAGGGCAGCAGGTCATCCAAGTTCATGGTCGGAACAGAAAGCATCCGATCGCAACATGCAGAGCAGCTCATTTCGGGCTTAAAATACAAACAAACAGGTTGAATTTTGTCAGTGGTGGAGATTCCAGGAGCATTTCAGATTAACGGCCCTTGAGTATTCGGGATTTCAAAATTGCACGAAGTATAGCGCCATGAGAAAGGTCGAAGCCTGAAGTCTCGAAGCAGATCTCGATCGTCGATTCGAAAAGAGAAGATCTGATCCATTGATCTGAAGAGCGCAGATTTGAGTCGTTGATCGAAAATCCTCGCGCAAGATCACAGGATCGACGACCACAGTCCATTGCGGGGATGCGACATGCTCGGGCCATAATTTTCTTGAGTGGTTCCACAATTGAAACTGTGGTTTGGAAAAAGTAATATGTGGCAAAAGGTGGTGGATTGCGGGCTCAAAAGTAGTGTGAACCCAAACCACCTTTGAGCAGCCCCGCAATCACACATTTATATGGCATCCTATCCGAGAGCAGCGTGTCGCTTCCCCCTTGGCATTAAGCCACGTTTCAATCCTGATGCAAGTCATTAATGAAAGTGAGAGAGGTGGTTGAAAACTCGTCTCACCACATAAATGGAAAACATGCAGAGAGTGGCCGTAAAGGCAGACTGTCAATCTGAAGCTTCCTTATGGACGGATTTTCCTGTAAAACACATAACTGTGCATGGCTCGCATCTGACATGAGGAGACCTGCACAATCTAACAAAGCCGACGTCGACTGAAAACATTAATGCGATGGTCCGATCACACTCCTGGTGGTTGCAACATTTTTAGTATATATAGGCAGTTTTGGTATTTTGTTAAGGTTGATGGTTGAGTTAGGCTCCTGCATTGTAAAGCTTTGATGAAAGCTTTGGTTATCTGTTATGTAATAGGATTTGAGATTTTATGTTTAAAATAAGTCAACTTATTTCCATATATCTGTAAAAACTGTGTTAGAACACTCAGGCATGGAGGATCTAGTCGAGGGTCGTATGTTGTTGTTGTGAAGGTTTGATTTCAACAGTATTGTGACTAGTTTTGATCAATTAGTTTTGTTATATTTTTCCCTATCACACTGAAGAGCTCGGGCATGGATGATCCAATCGATTTGTTGTAGCTGCATCATGATATATGTTTGATCATTGTGTTGTTATGACTGTGTTTCTTAAATATACTTGTCTGAAACTTTGAATCCAAGAGGATCTTGTGTTTGAGTTTTTCTTCCTTAGGCTGCTGGAAGACCTGATGTCCATAGCAGACCTCTACATTCTCCTCACCAAGTCTTCCTTCTATTCACCTTTAATCCAACTTACTAACTGAAGTTGAATAAGGACCTCATCTGCTTGTGCATACCAGTCCAGTTTTCTGAGTTAAAGCGATATCATCTAGAATCTACACCCATTCGAGCCCCCTTAAATTTATTCATTATGACATACAAACTTATGGGTATTGAGCTTACCTCCCCTGCAATCAGGAGGTGACTTCTAGTGCTAACAAGATACATGAGAAAAGACTGATATTGGAATGCCAAAAATAAATTTATGCATATTTATTTATGTTCTTCCTTCAAGAACAAATCTATTCATAAACTCCATCTTGAAACTATCAAACACCTATGAATGTAATCCATCAATTCATATGCTTAAAATTCAAATACAAGTCAAATATGGAAAGAAAAGAATGGTGTGAAACTAGAAAATTCTTCTTGTTTCAACTGATAGACATAAAATCACTATTCCTTTCATCCCATTAGTGTTCTTGAGTTCACCACATATGTTTTTCACATGTAGTTCAATTTAATTAAGGTTTATTAACACTCTAGAGATAAAAACAATGGAAATTGATTATTTTAAAGTGTAAGAGAAGGTCGAGGCTTCCACTAATAATGTGTTTTGTTTCCTTGGCTCAAAATACACTATAAGTAGTGCTTTTCATTCATGTTTTTATATACAGAGAGAAAAGATGCATTCAAACCTTCGACGCGTTGATTTGGCCTCTCAATCCTCTACAAATCAATCTCTTCAAGATCAACGTTGTTCCTCACGTCTCCAAGGTCTACGTAGTGTTTGGATGAATGGAAAAAATATTTGGCGATGGATTCTATCACTTGGGCACTATGCAGGCCTAGAAAACACAAGAAAAATGGTGAATATAACCAACAAAAAAAAGTAGAAAGTGAGTTGCATGCAAACAAAATCTCTGAATCATCCAACAAAATTTAAGTTACACTGTACATCACATCATCCAACAAAATATTTCAGTGCTTGCAGCTCAAGTAAGTGAGATTTCATTGTCCATTGTTTCATAATCTTTAAAACGACGAAGTTGAGTCAGTGGGAGTTATTAATTCTCGCGTAAGCGAGCTATGTTAGCGGGAGAACTAACAATCTCATTAGCCTTTGTAAGTAGGAGAACAGTCCTAGAGTAAGTGAGCTGCATTGGCAGGAAAATTAACAATGCCATTGTCTGTGTAAGTAGGAGAACAGTTCTCATGGTAGCGAGTCGTGTTAGCGGGGGAGAATTTCTTGCGTAAGAAATCCAGATGCTCGTAATAGAGAGGAAGATTTGAATGTTCAAGGTGAAGAGTCTGGACCAGCGGCTCTAGGCCAACCAACAAGGACCAGCCATCAAGAATAATAGATTGAAGCTAAGCGAACCAGAGTGGAGTGGTGACATAGAGTGGAGCGGTGACATAGGCACCCATAAGCAAGCACCTGGAAGAGAGAGCATGACCTACCCTTAATAAATAAATTGCCTACCCTTCCCAACAGCCTCATAATTAACACAACTGGGAAGTCTTTCAGAGGTTCTCAAATAGGTCCGCCTAGAATGCAACGCCCCCCTTCAAATTTCAACGCTTCTTGAGAATATTTTTTGTGATTTCAAGAGTAGGCAACCTCTGCGGACGAAAATGGGAATCATGTGTGCTTACGAAGAGCATCTAAAAAGACCAGAAAACATAGCTGGTAAATTGCACAAAAAACATAGTTGGTAAATCGCATGGGAGATTTCTATAAGAGATCCCCATTCATAAAAGAGAGATGCCCTGGAGCATTACAGGAAGGGTACAATTGTCCGAGAAAGAATGCCCATATGCCTTAACAACCCTCCCTCTAACACACACAGATGAAGGGTTATGAAAATTATCAATAGGAAATCCGATGGAGATTCACAGTCACAAATCTGGAGGCATATCAGACCATGAACAAAATATGACAAGACATGCACATAAACAACTAACATATTCATGGATATCAGAGATGTTGAATAAATCACAACAGAAAATCGATTACAGAGAGAAAATAGATGTGGGTTTTGAAGCTTGAAGTTACTTACAAATTACAGAAGCAACCCACTTGAGAATTTGAAGTTACTTACAAATTACAAAAATAACCCACTTGAGAATTCTAAGAGAAACATTGCTCAAGCAAACACTGCTCAAAATCCTCCTGAGATTCATTTGCAGTGGGAAGACAATGAACTCCTCGGTGTTGTTGTTAAAGAATAGTAAAAGTCCACCACTGAAAGAAAGATCACAACACCTGGGAAGCTGCTGCCACGCGAAGATGTACCTAACACATATTATATGGACTATGCATAGGAAAACATTTAAAGTTAGGGAAGTAATGCTAACTTGAAAGTTAGCATTACTTCATCTTGTACCCTATTTCTTAAGTTCAAGTTCAAACTAGTTAAAGTATGTGAAATTTTATCCTAACTTTGCCTCGATACGAATAAGACACCAAACTCAAAACTTACGATAAAATATCAAATGCAAGTCTAAAAATTTAGGAATTTGCAAAAACTTTAGGTTAAATTCTTGGTTTTTGTGCAAGATTAATAGATCCTCATAAAACCGATTACTATAGCCCCTACTAGCCCGAAGGGCAAGGACTAATAAGGAAAATAGTAACTCTCTGCTTATAATTTTAAAAGTATCATTATATTTAAAAAATAATAATTGTCTTTATAATTTAAAAAATATTATTATGTCTATATAGAAAATAATGGGAAAAAAAATTAAACACTTCTTTATTAAAAACTAGGTTTATTTTATTTTTTTCCTTAAAAGTGGATTTTCTTCTTTTTAATGTTCTCCCCTTACACCCTTTTTCAATAGCTCTATTGAAAATTTATCTAAATATATATTAATCATTATTATTCAATATATATATAGCTCTAGGTTGCATATTAATCTTTCATGTTCCAGCTTCCTATTCAAGGCTTCGACCATCATAATATAAAGTAGAGAGGAGAGGGGGCATCCTTGTCTCAACCCTCTACTAATCTGGAAGAAAAGGCATTGGCCTACCATTCAGTAGTGGGGCAATCCATGGTGTGCTAATGTGCATCTATTCATGTAATGACCAAAGGACTAAAGACGAATTTTTGCATCACATCAAAGAGGAAGAAATGCCTCACCCAATCAAAGGAATTTTCCATGTCTATTTTGATAATCATACATTTCTCCTTATTAGTTCTATTGGAGTGAATATCCTCTTGAACTAGAATTATATCGTCTACTATTTGCCTTTTCTGCATGAATACCTCTATGTTCTCTAATATTATCTTTGGGAGAACCTTCCTTAGATTGTTTTCCATGATCTTCATCATTATTTTCTAGGAGGAATTGCAATGAGAGATGGATCAAAATCTAGAAAATGAGGATGTATTTTCCTCTTTTGGAATCAAATCTAAGAAAGAGGAATTTGTGTTTCCCCCCATCTTGTAATATTTTTGAACATACCTTAGCATTTGAATCAAATCATACTTAATTGACTCCCAATAGGCTATATAGAAATGTATGGTAAATTCATATGGACTTGGTGCCTTGTTTGGATCTAAGCTCCATATTGCATTAACTCTTTCATATTATTTGATTTGGTTTACAATATTTTCATTGTCTTCTAAAGAGACGAGCAAGGGGATGTTTCTAAGAAGTTCAACAAGAACACCGAGTTTTTCTCCCTGAGCCCTTTTGTTATGAATATAGATCCTGAAAATGATCCTTATCTATTATTTTTATTTTCTGAAAATTTGTAACCTTCCTGCCATCTTCTAATGAAATTTATGTAACATTATTCCTTTTCCTCCTCACCCTAGCTTGATGGTGAAAGAAGGTTGTGTTGCGATCCTTGGATTTTAACCAGAGGCTCCTTGCCTTAAGTCTCCAAATTTCTTCTTCAACTCTAGGAGCCTTATGCATATTTTGACAAATTTTGCACTCTTCCTTTTGTAGCTCTTCCATCACTTGTCCCACTTCTAGATTTTCTTGAACCAAATTAAGTTGAGAGAGAAATGACTCCTTCTCTAAGGATGGGGACAAGTAAGAGTGTTTAACCCAAATTTTGAGTGCAAATTTCAATGACCTCAACTTCTATCCCAAATGTAAATAGGTGAGCCCATAACCCAAGTGCGTCAGGCATTAGAGATAATGTCCATTGCTTTTTCATCTTGTAGCCACAAGGGGTTAAATCTGAAAGGGAGGGGACTATGATCAGTGGAATGTTAAAGAAATAACATAATTAGCTTATGATTAGTAATGACAAAAGGAATTGTTTTAGAAGAAATGAGAAAATCTTGAGATAAAATATCTCTATGAACCAAAAAATGGTCTAGCCTTGTTGATATATGCCCCAACCCAATCCTTTTATTAGGCCAAGTGAACTTCCCTTTCGAAGGATTAATATCTACTAGATCCCACTCAGTCGTCAAGTCCTCCATATTTTCACATAAAGGATCCCTAACAATGGTTCCCCCTCATTTCTCCTTGTTGTTCAAAACGACACTGAAGTCTCTTCCTATATTGTTATTATTTGACTCTTCTAAACTTTGGAGAGAAAAGAGTGAGTTCCAAAAAAATTATAGAGTGAGTTCCAACAAAATTATATTTCTCTATAAGCCATTGGAAGGTAAACTTAAACTATATCAAACTTCTTTCATGTTTTGATATGTACAGAGAAAATATGTGTTTTCTATATGCTCCTTTGCAAAAAGTCCCTCACAAGACACTAAAAACTATAATTTATAATAATGCCCAAAAATTCTTGCTTGGAAAAAACCCTCAGATCTAATAGTCATAACCTTAAAATGAATTTAGGACCATGTGTGAATGTTGAACTAGACGAAGTTATTTTGTCTAGAAAAAAGGGAGTCTTGTTGGGACCATAAATTTTTGTTAGTCGCTCTATTTTAGGTATTTTTTAGCTTGTTGAAAGATAATTTGCAAATCAAGTTGGATACCCAACCATTGGGCATAAGAACCTCAAAATACACATGGGAAAGTCTCAAAAAATGCATTAGAAGTCCAAGACTAAAAAACTACCACTTTCTAGATTATTTCTAACATGGCCCTAGATGACCACATGTATCAAATAAGTCCATTGTTGAGACTATTTGATCTAAATAGCTTCAAACACAAAAGAATGTCAAGAAATTGTTTAATGAAACCCCTACACTATGTTTTCAGAGGGATGAGGGAGTTCAAAGTTTTGTAAAGTCTTCGGCAAGGAGGACATTTGCTTTGGACATGATAACTAAATATTCAATTGTCAGTACAAAGAAAAAGTTTCACCTTAAAACAGTGATTCACTTGGATCAGCGGTTATTGCACTTTGTTGGTAAGTAGTTAGATGATGATTGTTTTCAGATATGTAAACATAACAATAGAACGAATTCCACCTTACATTTTGGTGCTTGTTTGTGTGGGGGAAACAAAAACAAAGGAGCACACTCCTCTAATAATCTTCCAAACACTTCCACAATGGGTAGGGTTATCAAGGATAAAAGATTTCCTTCAATTGGGGAAAGTTCAAGGCACTTCACAATCTATTCCTAGCTTCACTACACCGAAATCCACCTTTGTACTTGACAAGACCCTATCTTATCATTTTGTGTGGAGAAGGTTGCCTCAACCCAACCTTTAAGCTCGTTCTAGCATAGATCAATAAAAAGGAGGAGCATTTTCTGCTCATGGAATTTTTTATAGGTTCAACAACCTATGGCCTTACTTGAAGAAATTCCACACGTGGATACAAGTGACTCAGGGGCATTTCTGGAAGAGACGATTGTTGTGTCCATGTGCAATAGGTTTTTTTCACTATGGATTTCATTTCTAATTCAAAGAACACAAATTTTCGATAAAGGGCCTTGGCTTCTAGATGGATTTTCTTTATTTATAACATTGTGGCAATGTTACTTGAACTTGTATAAACAATCTCTATTGGCATTTGCAATATGAGTCAAATTACCTAATCTCTATTTGAACCATTGAGGCTATGAGACCTTAACAACTATTGGCAATTCTTTGGGTACATCTGTATCCTTGGCCACATAAACCTATGAGTATGTTTTTACTACCTACACCATGATATCTATTTCTATAGAGTTAAATAAAATGGTCTCTTGATTATTATGTTGAAAAGTGGCAACCAAACATTGGACTCAACTTTTAGACTATATAAACATTGTGTTTCTGTGCAAACTTTTCTTTAAGCATGGTCATTTGGTGGCTACTTGCCTCAAGGAAAAGTCTTCTTTGGCTTCAAAGTGAAATACTCGAAAGTCTTCTTAGTGGAAAGACTCGAAGATGGAAAGACTTATTTGGCTTCAAAAGGAAAGACTCAATAGCCTTCTTGGTGGAAAGACTTGAAGATAGACAACCATTGGGTAGAGCCAAATAAGACTTCACGGGACTTCAAACCTACAGTTTCAATCACTACAATTGTTACATTAGTTAAGAGTAGTGGAAAATCCATTGTCATAACTAAATCTTAGTGAGAAGCTACTCTCTCATTTTTTAAGAGCACAAAAGTCCTCTTCAATCAATAAAGAGGATAATATATGAATTAAAATTCTCAATTTAAAAAAAAAATGTTTTGTTATCTTGACAGATAGAAATAAGTAATTAAGTATGATAGATACTCTCATACTTACAACATAATCATCAATTTAATTAAAATTAAAATTAAAGATATATGACCTTCTATTAGGACATGTTACACTTTTATAATTCTATTAAAGAAGGCCGTAGTCTAAACGTTCTACGAAATGATTATTCTCTGACGATTTTTTTCGGGGACATTTGCCCAAAATCTGGCAAGAAATTGTTAGATTGACAATGATTATTTCTATATAATCTGAGTGAAATTGTTAGATTCACAGAGTTGAGTGATTATTTTTATATAATCTGAGTGCCCCAAGGGTTTTTCAACATGATGAATCCATTTATGCATTCAGAAATTGATTTTAAACAACAAAAATTAGTGATTTCGAACACATTTATATCGCCGAATTCCGACAAAATAAAAATCATTTCGTAGAACAATTAGACAACACCTTAAAGAAGATTTATCTTTGGTTAATCAAAATGGGTAATCCCTAATTAAAAATAAACATAATTGTGCCTTCAAGTAACAAAAGACATCTCTTAATATACTTACATATCACTAAATTTACATTTTATTTAAAAAATTATATTAAAATGAATCACTATGCATTTTGTTTGGTTCCACTTGAAAATTAAGAACACTTTTATGAAATTAATTCCAATAGCAAAAACAAATGGAAAGTTCCGTGTAAGAAAGATATTGCATTTAAATAAGTGCCATTGGTATATTTTATATGACTCTCATCATTCAAATAATGATTATAAATACATGCATAATCATTCAAATAATTACTATAAATACATGCATAATAATTAATAATTAGTTCGGGGTGGCAGGAGCGGGAGGGGTGATCATCTTCCCACGAGGAAAACAAGTGTTTTCTCTCCATTGGAATCTGGGCATTGCCACAAATAATCAAGCTGAAGCCTACGCTCTGTATCAAGGGTTACATCTAGCCAAAAGCAGGAACATACACTCCCTTTCAGTGATTGGGGACTCCAAGATAATCATAGGGCATGCTCGCAATGGGTCCCACCCCCCAAATTTACACTTAAAATCCATTCTTCAAAGAATTGCAGTAATGATCAAGCTCTTCCACAATATCCCTTTTTTTCACGTCCTCAGACGGAACAATCACCTGGCAAACGCTCAAGCGAATCTGGCAATTGGTCTTGAGCAAGGCTCGCTAGTTGTCAACGAAATTTCTCTCTTCACGCCAATCCCATGACTCTAAGCACCCGACAGACATCTCCTCAACCCACTCAACACACT
>JASDQU010100812.1:481223-493658 GCA_032191745.1 Picea mariana | reverse complement strand
ATACAATGACCTCTCACCACAACAATAGAGATAAATCAATAACAATATCATCATCCCTTGACCCAGGTCCTCTTGACCTTTATTCATACATTTACAATACCTCTATGACAGCCCTAGGCCGAAACCTAAGTGTCAAAACCCTAATTACCAAAACCCTAGGTCAACTTGATCCACTTTTTCTGAACTTCGCCAGCCTGTCTTTCCTTCCTTCTCGTGCGGTGCTCCAAAGAATCCAATGGTGGCTTTTTCCCACTTCCTGAGTCGTCCTCGGTCCATATTACTTGTTGATCTGTCATCCTCAATCTCCTCATCCAACGACTTGCTTTTTCGCACTTCGCTCCATATTTTCTGCTCTTTTGCTCACTTCAACCCAGTGATAGTCACTGTGTCTCCCGCGAAGTTCGCTTTTTACCTTTTCTTCCTTGTTCTCCATTTCCTTTCATAACCAAGGGCCAACATGCCCCTAACACTCACCTATGACTCGTCCCGAGGCACTTCCAATCTGCTCCTTTTGTTTTACTTCGACTTTGGACTGCGTAGTACATCCTTTTCTTTCTACTTTATGCCTCCTTCCCGTCCTTGTGCAGACTGTCTTTTATGTGTTTGGTACCCAGTTTCAACTGCACCTGGTACCTAAACCATATTCCTCATGCTTTTACTTGGAGTTGTGAGGTAGCTGGTTTTCATGGTACAACTTCAACCGACTCCCATTCACCAATCCTTCTTTCCATTCTCCATTCAACATCTTCAGTTGTGCAGCTCCTCCTTCTGTGACGTAGGCGATCTCATATGGTCCAAGCCAATGCATTCTGAACTTCCCAGGGTGTTTGATAAACTTTCTGTCATATACCAGTACTAAATCACCTTGCCTGAATATATTTTTCTTGATGTGCCTGTCGTGGTAGGCCTTTTCTCGTTCCTTCTGAACTTGTTGTTGGAAGCTTGCGATGAATCTGTCTTCTTCTAGTTCAACTAACTGTGCGAGCCTCTCATGAACATCACCAGTATCATCCATGTCTATAAATGCAACAATTTTTAAGATCGGTACCAAGTACTCCATCGGGACAACAGCTTCAAGACCATAAACCAACTTGAAAGGGGTCTCTGTTGTTAATTTCTTGCAAGTGGTTATATAAGCCCAGAGTATCGTTGGTACTCTTAAATCCCATTCATCCCTGTTCACACTGCAAATCTTTGTCAATGTTGTCTCAAAGATCTTGTTGAATGCTTCAACCGTTCTATTTTCTTGTGGATGGTAAGTTGTACTCTTCTAATGGTGGACTGCAAATTCTTCAGTCAAGGCTTCAATTGTCTTATTGATGAAGTGTGTACCTTGATCACTCATAAGGACCTTAGGGAATCAAATATAAAACGCGCAACTATAGTTGCACTACAGTCCTTGACTGCTCTTGCTTCGACCCATCTAGTTAGGTATTTTGTCGCAGTGGTAATATACCTTGCTTTTGTGTGCTTTCCTGGTGGGTTTATAGGTCCAACGAAGTAAATGGCCCATTTTTCAAATGCCTGCAGGGTCATCTGCGGTGCCAATGGCATCTCATCTCTTCGGGATGGTTTTCCAACTCGCTTGCATACATCGCATGCTCTGGTATATTCTTTAGTATATCTATGTAACGTAGGCCACCAAAGGCCAGCACGCATAACCTTTTGCGCAGTTTCTTTCCCTGTGTAATGTCCTCCTGCGATGCCTTCATGAGCTTCTATGAGGATCATCGGGCACTCTATTTCCATAACACATCTTCTTAGTATCTCATCAGGTCCTATTTTATATAGCTGACCAGCTATCAGTGAAAAATATGCAGCGCGCACCACTAGCTATTTTTTCTGGGAGATTGTATACTCACTCGGAACCATTCCTATTGACAGGAACTTGACTATGTCTGCGAAGTGGTCATCAATATTTCTAATGGCGAGAAGTTGTGCATACGATAATGTATCCTCTAGACTGGTAGGTCTTCGCCATGTTCCAACCTCAACAGGTGGTCTGGGCCCTTGTTCATTTTTCTTGGCTTAACTATGATCTCAAAATCATACTCTTGAAATAGCAGAAGCCATCTGCAGATTCACCCCCCCAACACTAGCTTGTTGACTAGGTACTTCAGCACGGAATGATCAGTAAACATTTTAAAGTGTCCTCCTAACAAGTAGTGGCAAAATTTTTGCAACGCATAAACCATGGCTAGTCCCTCTCTCTCTGTAGTGGTGTAATTAACTTCAGTTGTGGACAACTTCCTGCTAGAAAATGCTAATGGATGATCAATGTCCCCTTCTCTAGGTTGTGCCAGTATTGCTCCTAATGCAATGGAAGACGCATCAACATGCACATGAAATTCCTTGCTCCAGTCTAGAAAGACTAGAATAGGCGCAGTTACCATCTTTTGTTTCAGTGTGTCGAAACTCTGCTATCATTCTTCTATCCAACCGAATTGACAGTCTTTCTTTAAGAAATTCTCCATTGGCGCAGTAATCTTAGCATATCCTTTGATAAATTTCCTGTAATAGCCAGTATGTCCTAGCGCAATGCGCAGTTGTTTGACTGAAGTACGTGGTGGCAAATCAACTATAATTGCAATCTTGGATGGATCCACCAACAACCCTTGCTTGCATACAATATGACCTAATAATACTCCAAATGGTGAGAAGAAGATGCATTTCTTCAAATTCAAAGCAATTTGACATTGCCTGCATTTATCCAGCATTAGCCTTAGACATTCAATATGATTTTTCAACAAACTAAAAACAATCCAGTCATCAAAGTATGCTTCAAAAAACTTATGAAAAAATTCTTTGAACGCTTCAACCACCACCCTGGAAAAGATGGTTGGGGCATAATTCAATCCAAATGACATTAATGTATATTGGTAGGATCCCCACTCTGTGGAAAATGTAGTCTTATGGCGGTCCTCCTTGGCAATGCAGATCTGATGGTATCCTGAAAACCCATCTGTAAAAGTATATACTTCTTGGCCTCCCACATTATCCAACACTTCGTCTATGAATGGTGTAGGGAAAGGATCATGTAGACAAGAATCATTCAACTTCCTGAGATATACACAAATCTTGATCTCACCTGTCTTCTTATATTGCACTACCATGGGGCTAATCCACTCTGACTCTTCGACAGGTTCAATAATCCCTGCTTCCAGCATTCTGTCGAGCTCAATCTTCACTTCTTCCTTATATTTCAGGTTCAGATTGTAAGGTCTTTGCTTGACTATCTTCACATCTGGTTTCAAAGGTATTCTCATCTCTCCCATAGGTTTGTTGATACCCTTCATATCATTGAACTTGGTTGGGAACAAGTCATGATACTCGTGCAATAATTCTGTGATTTTTTCAATGGTAGCAGCGTCCCAGTAATCTTCGACATTGGAAAGATTTGGTTTCTCCTCTGTCCCAATATTGAATTTATTTATCTTTATCAGTTGTCCAATGAATGGAAGTTCAACTCTTGTTCCTTCCACATCTCTATGGCCTTTTGTTTCTACGATATTCACCTTCCTTGGATCATTGTCTTCGTCAGCATTAATGTTGTAGAAGATCTGCAGCTTCTGGAGGGGCGCAGTCCATTCATCCTCTTCTTGCTCCAAAGAGAGGCTAGATGCCTCCTTAACTACTTTCTGTCTCACCATATGTAGTGCTCGATCTACTGAAGGAAATTCACTTTCAAACAAAAAGGTGGTTATAAAATTCTGGATCATACCTTCCCATTCTGAAGTGACGAGGCACAACTCTGCTTGAAGGTACCAGTTAATAGGGGTGCTATGCAGCATATTGACAAATCTATGTACCCATTTTTCTCTAGGAACGTCACTCCAGGCATCTTCGCAGCTGCGTACATGGTCCTTTGGGCAGCTTCGACCTATGTATCTTACTTCGCAGCTTCCTACTTGTGCTTAAAACCGCGTTGTCATCAAAGTTCGACATTGTGTCCAGTCTGTGATGTTTCCCTTGTGCGTTCCCCGCCATTTTGCTGGTGTGGATTTCATGGCCTCATCCATTGCCAACAACCTCTATTGTGTTGGTACACTTGTCTCAAATTCTGATAAGAAGTTCTCTAAAGGGTTCGGCCCATAAAATGTGGGTAGATTACTCACTATTGTGTCAATCCAGCGAACTTATCTGGTTAGCCTAGCACATCTTCTTGTAGATACTTCATACATCTGGTTCTGCCAGTTTTCCAGCAGTTCTTCTGAGTCAGATGAACATGTGTTGTCACTTCGCCAGCTCAGAATCCCGTCAACTATAGGGTTGATATAATCATGTTGTATGGCTGTTAATTTGTAGATGTTTTCCAGTTCAAATGTGTGGTCTTCTTCTCTGATAGGCTTTGTATATCGTGAACCCTCATCTAGATCTAAAGGTGCAATGACCCTAAGGCCATCTTTCTCAAATGTCATGCGTCTTTTCTTTAGATCAACAACAATAGAATTGTCAAAGGCCCAATCAATTCCTAACAATGCAGGGTAAGGGCGGTTATCATCAACAATTTCAATTACCTCAAAATCTGCAAAGGTTCTTACTCCATCGATGTCCACTGGGACTTGCTCTAGTCATCCAAATGGGCTGACAGTTTGTTGATTATCCATGCGAAGCCTGATAGGGGAATATATTAGCTTGGGTTTTCCCATCAGTGCCCAAGTTTGCTTCATCATGACATTGAACTCCGACCTTAAGTCGAGGACCACATAGTCTATCTCATACTCTCTTATCTGAGCATTCAAGTGTAATTCTTTATTTGTCCTTCTCCTTTTTCAAATTTGGTGCACTACCCTATTTAGTAAAGGGTCTATCTTTCCTAGCTCATACTGCTTGATTAAATCTTGTAATTTTTGTACAACGCCTTTATCTTGAATCAACTTAACACAAGTGCACAAAAATTCCATGATTTTGCTTACCTCTTTCCATTATGTTAGCGATGTAGACGGATCAAACGCCTGAGTCATGCCATATTCTTTGATTTCTAGTTGTCTCTTTGATGAATATCCTTGACCTCTTTTGAACTCTTTTCTTGTCTCCTCGAATATCTGTCTTTCTTTCTTAGCATCAAACATTGGGGTCTTTTCTATAGCTTTCCTGAATCTATGGTCGTTTTCAATCTTTCCTTGGGCTTCTCTGTCTTCTCCTGTAGCAGTGCCTCCTCGAGTGATAACAACGACTCTAGGGTTTGCTCCGCGAGATTCAGCATATATCAGTTGTGCTTGTGGGTTCTGCTGAGGTCCTCGTCTTTCCTGAAGTTTATCCAGTAGCACAGGGCATTCTTCTATGACATGCTCGAAGGAGTTACAGTAACTATAGGTTGTACAAGGATTCTGACAATCCCTTGCTAAATGTCATGGCCGTGCACAGTTGTAATAGATTATTTGTCCTCAGCCTCGGCCCATATCTCCTCCTCTTCCTTGTCCTCTGTATCCACTGCGAGAATTGAAGTTTCCTCTCCCCAAAGAGTTGTACTGTGGAGTGTTTCCTTCTTGTTGTACTTCACCTTGAATCTTGTATATGTCTCTCAACCTTTCATGCATGAGATCATAAGCTCTACAATCTCGATCATCGTGCCCCACTAATTTACAGAATTTACAATACAAGTTTGTGGGTGTCTGAACATACTTCTGCATGTAGTAGCACTCACCTGGGTGATGTCTATTTCTACATACATCGCACCAGGGTAGGTTAACTTGCTTCAAGGCGCTCGGCACCCCTGAGGCCAAGTACTCATGAAATAAGGGACAGTGTTCCTTATCATGGCCTTCAGATCTGCATCTTACACACCAGATATCTTCTCTTTTGTCTTTTCCCTTATCTTTCTTCATATCCTTAACCTATAAAGACAAACTAGTTAGCTGGATCATGATCTGGCTAATGCCCGAGCTAGATTCTCCCATCAGTGTCGATTCAAGCTTCATGGCGATCTCCAAAGCTTCTGCCTGTGATGCAATTTTCTGCTGCATCAGAGGGACTCTTATGTGTGGTAACAACGCAACGATGAACCATTCTTTGTTTTGCTCATCGGGGATCTGAAAATTTAATCGGCCTGTCAGGGTCTTGAATCTCTGGTCGAACTCCCAAACCGGTTCTGCTACCCTTTGTTTAATCTCTTTTAGTTCTCTAATACATTGTGACTCCGACTTAGGTTTCTTAAACTCTGCAATCAGTGCATTCTTGATCTCATTCAGGGGTTTAGGTTGTGCCAGTCCTTGGACAAGTTTCATGTACCAGCTCAATGCGTGGTCCCTTAGCGTAGTGTTGAACTGGTTTCTCTTGATGGTTTCATCGGTGATACTTTTAATGTTCCATATGGCTTCACACATAAAATAATGTTGATCTAGATCTTCATATCCATCTCCTCTAAAGATAGGGAGTCTCATTTCATCTGCCATAAAGCTGACTAGGCTTCTTGTCTGAGTAGATGCTAAGCTATTAGTAACAGTACTTTGAAGATTCTAGTGGCTCTGACTACTCTGGCTTCTAAGTAGTGTTGGGACAACGGGAGGATTAACATTACTTACTTCAGTAGTCCACGCAGTTCCTGATTTTTCTGGCTCACTTTGGCGCAGTTCTTCAGCTTTCCCTTCTTCTATTCCAGTGGGCTCTGAATGCTCTTCATCGGTTAGATCTACCTCTTCTCCGTTGTAGAATCCCTCTTCTCCGTAGTTTTGCTTAAACAAGTTCTCAAGGTGAACCCCTCGGGATACTTTTCCACTACGCATATGTCCTGCTTCTGTGTCGATGTCGCTGTCTGAGATCTTGAACATTAGCCTTTTCTGGTTCGACCAATCTACTGTATATTTAAGATGTGGTTTTCATGCAAGAGAATCTTGATTCTTAGCTTCAGAAAGTGCAAAAATGTTGCCTTGGGTCCTTTGAAAAAGTATCTCTCGGCTTGGCTATACAATTATGTTCTATCAACAACAAACTCGGTGATATACCCTCCAATGGTACTATCAAACCAATGATCTATTGCTCTGGATACAGCGTTGTCAATTCTCTTGACCTTTTGGATCAACGTCGGCGTCCAAACCACAGGAGGTATAGATCTGATCTCAAACTGTGTGTCGGCTAACCTAGCCAACCACTCGTAGCTCCCGATGGATTCCTCTAAAGATGATCTCATGAATGTTGGTGAAGATGTATCTTTGTAGCCAATCTTCAGTACTCATTTTAGGGTTCTTGTTCTGGGCTTTAGCGAAGTCCTTCTCTTGATCCTCTATCCACTTCTGAATCTTTGTCTTCGATGGAAACCACCTTGACATCCCCTTAAAAATATTCCTATCCCGGCAACGGAATCATTTGTTGGCATAGGGGTAGACCCAAGGTTCACTCCAAGAGCGCACCAACAAGCCCTAGCTACTGGCCCTTTCGGCAACACCTGCAAAGCAAATGCAGTCTCACCCGAAGTAGCGATGAGGGGGTTGCAGGACAGAGATGTCTACAACCAAGGTAATATCAAGTGGATATTGTATAACAGCAATCATAGTATTCATATATCACTTATCAGCGAGATCTACTCTACGCAGCTATAGATCTTGATCTAACATAGTAATGCAAATAACCGTATAATAATGACAGAGATTAAAGCATCAATCACTCACACAACACAAAATATACGTGGTTCACCCTCTCTCTAGGGATACATCCACAGAACTATGCTTATGATATATTAAGATAAAGCTTACAATTCAGATCTGCGCTCTTGGCCAACAGATCCTGTCTGTTCTTCTCTCTTTCTCTCCCCCTTCCTACGCACCCAGCGGTAGGATCTGATCTTCGCACCCAGCTGAAGATCTTACAATACCAGAAGGCTCTCACCCTCAGCACTTATATCTCCCAATACAATGACCTCTCACCACAACAATAGAGCTAAATCATTAACAATATCATCATCCCCCGACCTAGGTCCTCTTGACCTTTATTTATACATTTAAAATACCTCTCTGACAGCCTTAGGCCAAATCCTAGGTGTCAAAACCCTAATTACCAAAACCCTAGGTGTCTAAAACCCTAGGTCAAATTGATCCACTTTTTCTGGACTTCGCCAGCCTGTCTTTCCTTCATTCTCGTGCGGTGCTCCAAAGCATCCAATGGTGGATTTTTCCCACTTCCTGAGTCGTCCTCGGTCCATCTTCCTTGCTGATCTGTCATCCTCGATCTCCTCATCCAACGACTTTCTTTTCCACACTTCGCTCCATCTTTTCTGCTCTTTTGCTAACTTAGACCCAGTGACAGTCACTGTGTCTCCCGCGAAGTTCACTTTTTACCTTTTCTTCCTTGTTCTCCATTTCCTTTCATAACCAAGGGCCAACAATGTTTATGTAGATTTAAGCAAAGATTCTCTTGGGTGCATTGTGTTTAAAAGTGGTAACCAAACACTAGATTCAATCACTAGATTACATAAACATTGTGTTTCATTGCAAACTTTGCTTTGAGCATTGTCATGTGATGTCTTCCTCTAAGAAGGCAAAGTCTTCTCTAGCTCCAAAACAAAAACTTGAATGTAGACTTCTTAGTGCACAGATTTGAAGGTGAACAACCATAGGGTATAGTCAAAAAATACTACACAGAGCTTTGAACATATTGCTTCAAAAACTACAATTACTCTAATGCCTAACCTACTTCTACAATGACGACAATTTCTCTAATTCCTAACTTACTCCAACAATGGAAATTTCTCCAATGCTTGGGAGCAATGGAAACCATTATCATAACCATATTTTAGTGAATAGCCACAAAACAAATTTTATTTAAAAAATTTATATGAAAATGATTCACTATGTAAATTGTTTTTCTCTACTCAAAATTCCCTAAGTCATCTATCAAATTAACTCCAACATAGAGAAAACAATTGGAAAATCAATCTTGGAAAGATAGATTTCATTTAAATCAATGGCACTAATAAATTCTGTCGAATCAATTGCGCTAAATATTAAATCAATGGCACCAAACATAATTCTCTATATTTACCATTATAGTGTGGAAATTTATGATGCTTTGTTTTCCCCTATGCTTTGGTTTTGATGTATTTATGTAGGCCATTATGAAATTTGAGAACGAAGTGTTACTCTGAGTCCTTGATACCCAACTTTGCATGCAAGGTATGGAATATGTTGGTGTACTTCGACACTATGCTTTCATTGGGAAGAGGACGTTTATAGTTTTGTGAAGTCTTTGGCAAGGTGGAAATTCACTTTGGACATGAAAACTCGGGGTTTAATTTCCACTACAAAGAAAAAGGTTCACCCGAAGGAAGGAATTCCCTTGGATCATCAATGATTGTGTTTTTCTTAAGCAATTAGACGATCACTGTTTACTATGTGAATATAATTTTAGAAAGAAGTTGACCTTACACTTTGGTGCTCGCTTGCGTAGAGGCACCAAAAACAAAGGGGAAAGCTCCACCACTAATCTTCCAAACCCTCCCACTATGACTAAGGTTATCAAGGATAAAATTCCTGCTTTCAAGGAAATTTTCTTTCATTTGGGGAAAGCTTGGGGCAATTCCCAACCTATTCCTAGCTTCACTCCACCCAACTCCTCAATACTAGAAGTGATCGTGTTAACCCCAACTCTTAAACTTGAATTATCACAGGTCAATAAGGAGGAGTATTTTATCGCTCATGGAGTATTTTCTTGCTCACATGCAAAACGATTTTTCATTATAGACTTATTTCCCAAGTCGAATAAAGCACAAGTTGTCAGCAAAAGGCTTTGGTTTCTAGATGGCTTTACATTTTTATGAAACTTTGGCAAACTTGGTTCAAGCTATATACATAATCTCTACTAGTGATTCCAATATGGGTCAAAATACCTAATCTCCATTTGGAATGTTGAAGTTAGAGGGGGAGTAATTTCTTTCTCACATGCAAAATACTTTTTCACAATGGAGTTATTTCCAAGCTAAACAAAGTACAAGTTGTTGGCAAATAGCTTTGGTTTCTAGATGGATTTGCATTATTTATGAAACTCTCGCAAACTTGTTTCAACCTGTATACATAATCTCTATTAGTGGTCCCAATATGGGTCAAAATCCCTAACCTTCATTTGGAATGCTGAAGTTATGAGACCTTAACAAATGTTGGAAATTATTTTGGTTATGTCCATAATCATAGGCCACATAACCTTATGTGCACGTTTTTACTACCTACACCATGATATCTATTTATGTAATTTAGGAAAAGGTTCTCTTGAGCATTTTGTGTTGAAAAGTGGCAACTAAATACTTTACTCAACCTTTAGATTGTAAAAAAATAATGCATTTTGCTACAAAATTTGCTATGACCATGGTCACATGGTGGCTTCTTTCCCAAAGGCAAAGTCTTCTTTGGCTCCAAAAGGAAAATCTCAAAAGAATTCTTAGTGGAAGACTAGAGGATGGTAGAAACAATTTTTGAATATATTATGTCTTTGTTTTGAGACAAGAAGATGGACAACCATTGAATAGAGCCAAATAAGACTCCACGAGACTCTGAACCTACTCCTCAACAACTACAATTGCTCAAGCACTTGAGAGTGGTGGGAAAGCCACTATTATAGCCATATTCTAGTGAAAAAATCCCTCTCATTATGTCCCAAGCATAAAACTCCCTCTAGAACAATAAATAAGAGAGATGAATTAAATTTCTCCATTCATGAAATGGATTTTGTTTGTTGTCTTGAGTGGTTACAATTGATTATGTCAAATACTCCAGTAATCCACTCTTATTTATGGTTTGATCAAAATTAAGAAAAATACCAAAAAATTAGTAAAAATTAAGATTTATGGTCTGGTGCTTTTGACTATAGAAAGTGTCTCCACTTTTTTAAATATATTAAATAAAAATGTGGTTTTGTTTGGCATAGTAACCAATCATGAATAAAAGGTAAATTTAATTTGTTACATGGAATAGGGTTTAATTTAGCTAATCATTCAACTTGTTTTGAATCATAAGCTTCCATAAAGTTGTGCGTTCAACTCTACTCGACACACTATGAATAAAGTTGTGAGTTCAACTCTACTCGACACACTATGAAGAACTTCCATGTTGCCACCACCAATTTGATCCACTAATAACATGATGATAAATCTTATGTTGAACAAATAATACAACTACAACTATAATGACCCCCAAGTGGCTATAAGTCTGTCATTATGCCGAAGGCATTCTTTTAAGGGACAGTTCGACGTCTGTCTGTAGTGTTAGCACTCTGTAATTTTCCCAAGGCTGTAGAGGCAGTCACAGAGGCAACATCAAAACCACTTTGAGTCTTGGATCTAGCCCTCCAAGACTCAGAGAGGGATCTCTCTGTTTGATATAGATTTGTTTGAATATATATTAGGCTAGCTGATGAGTTCAGAGTTTGGATTTTAGATTTGAGGTGTTTGGCTGGAAAGACTGCTTTAGAATCCCATTGGGCTATGGGGTCTGTGACAAGTTTGAAATCAAACGCAGATACAAGGTATTTCCACAGGGCAAGTTAATGCAAATGTTGGATCCTTTTAAAGTAAAGAGGTGTACAGCAGAAGCAGAGGAGATGGTCAATCACAATAACAAAGCATTGAACAATTTCATCATTGTAATATCGGAAGAAAACATTAAGATTTTAAACGCTCGGCATAGAGTATCGGAGATAAATTCTGTGTTAAATCTCCTTTTAGAAACCAGAGAAATAAAACATAATGATGACTGAGTAGAATCACATTTGACGAATAAAGAAGAGTTCACCAATCGTCAACACGCAGGAATCCTGTGAAACAAGTCCCTTTCATTGCTGATGAATTTGAAAAATATTAGAGAGAACTGCCTCCCTGGGCCGCAAGAATCAACCACCATTTTACATTAAGATCACATCAATAAATAGGAGAGATCCCCCATCAAGTTTTAGGAAGTCGAATTTAACTGCCTCAACCAAAAATAGCAACAAATCCCCAAAAATCCCGAACTGTCCGCCATGAAAGACAAGCCGAATTTCTGCAAAAAAGGGGTTCGCTCAGACATTTGCTTCTCTTTAATTATGACACCTGGGAAACAACTAAAGTAAATTATTGTATATGAGTATGTTTCAGAAAAAATCCTCTTTTGGTTTCTCCAAATTCACCTCCAGCTCGCCGAAACAGCTCCCACAAAATCAGGGCTGAAACAGAAAGAACCAGAAATCCGAAAAATGAAGCTGAAAGAACCAGAAATCCGAAAAATGAAGCTGAAAGATAGTTTCGATTCTCCCAGATGGTGGCACCTGTGCAAAAAATGAGAGAGGTTTTTGTTCTTCATCCCGTTACAAAGAAAAATCTCTCTCTTTTTTCCAAAATTCGTTTTCGTTTTCTTGGAATACTTCCCGGAAAAAAACTGGTCAAAATGGAAAAAAAATGGCGGTTTTGAGTTTTTGGGGGAAAGGTGGTATTCCGGACCCCCCTGAGGTGGTATGTGGTATAGGGAGGGGAGGGTC
>JASDQU010100812.1:433087-452642 GCA_032191745.1 Picea mariana | reverse complement strand
TAGGTGTTGTCGCTGACCTAAGAAGACCTACCCCCATTATATCCCACCCATTTAGGTTAGTGGGTAGGAGGTTTGATGCGATAAACCCTTCTTCAGAAAAATAGTGTTGGCCCGAGAGACAAGTTTGACCGACTTTCGCAAGGAGGTATTCTGGGGGCAAGACCTTGTTCAAAATCCTGCGAGACCTCCGGAAAAATTTTTTGGGCTGAGAAACCGTCGTCGGGCGAGTCAACAAAGGGGGGGTCGTGGGGGATGAGACTGTCTGTGAGGAGACTGTCACTGATGGGTCCAGAAAGGACCAGGAGATTAGAGCTGAGGGAGGAGATGTAATGAGTTCATTTGTGAGAGGCGAAGGGAAGCCCCCATAGATCCAAGGCCCGGCACCAACAACAACACATTTCACAATAGATGGTACTTGGTATGAGGGAAAACCCACCTCTAGAGTGGTTCTAGTTGGATGCGACAGACTGTTGTCCATAATAGGAGGACGACTTGATCTAAGCCCCAACTCTTCGCTAGAAAATGGTTTCTCCTGCGAGTAAAACCCCTCCTGGGCCTCTAGACAATACCCCCCATACCCTAGGTCCGACTGAGAATATGGATGCCCGCCAGCTGGCACAGCCCAAAGCAACGGCTCTGATGTCTTAGGGTTGTAGTCCAGCTCCTCATCGTAGATTTCCATGTGGACGATGGGAAGATGAGGGCGGTTCTGCTACGACGAGGAAGATCACAACCAAAAAAATTGGTCAGATACGAAACAACCTTTCGACAAGAAAAGAATTACGGCCATATGACCAGGGAATTTTTGGGCCCACAGAGGCAGTAGTGACCACAGAGCCTGTTCTTCATCTCGAGTGCTTACGGCGGTTCACCATTAGCGTTAAATTTAATATGTCCTTCAAGACATCCTTTTCAATATTTTAGATTCTACATCCAATAGTATAATGTTAGCTTCACTTGGAAATATTTACCAATTGGTAAAAGTCTAGATGGAGATTATTGTCTTCTCATTTCCCTCGAAAAAAAATTAGTTACTTTTCATCTCCTTTGGCTTGTCACTCATAAATAAAAAAATAAAGCAAATTGCTAATTTTATTTACGTTGAAAAATCTAAATTGGATGATTTCACCAATTCCAAATACATTTAATTTGAGTATGGAACATTACATCATCTAAAACCGGAAAGCATATAGTTTTTAAATCAACAGCGTTGGTTGTATATCAAATCATTCGAGAGTTACATTTTCCTAACTTTTATACCCCTCATAAAATTTAAAACGGATAAATTACAATTCAAATATTTGGAGTTCGATTTGTTTTAACAAAGAATTCTATAATATATATAGATATATATCCCTAAATTGAAGTTATGAGTAACTCTAAATTATAGCATTAGTAATTAGTATAGATATATATCCCTAAATTGAAGTTATGGGTAACTCTAAATTATAGTATTAGTAATTAGTAATTTTGAAAAGTGTAAATCAATTTTTTTAATAAAATGTAATCATATCTATGTATTAAATATAGATATTATGAAAATGTAGTTATAAATTTAAATATAGATATTATGAAAATGTAGTTATAACTTTAGTAGCCATAAAAATGTATAAATGTATATGATGATAAATAAGAGAGAAAGTTCTCAAAACAAATTAGACAATGAATTAATTCAATTATATTAATGTAATAATTTTTTTGACAATTTTTACATTAACAAATAATAATAATAATAATAATAATTTATTTTTAAGGTTAATCTCAAGCTAAACACCAAATTTGTGTATGAGACTTCCTTGTTTGTGGGACAAGGGATCCCCTCCATTAAGTAATTTGAGTGCTAAAGTTTATAAAGGTATGCATACCCTACCCCCTGGACCTCCAAGAAGGGAACACATATTCTTAATCATTGTAGTCTAATAATTTTAAATAAATAAATAAAAGTTTTTTAAAGTAAATTAAGTAATGAATTAATGTGAGATCACTGAATCTCTGTAATAATTGTCCGTAAAAAGTAAAAGACTCTAATAATTACACTTGTCCAAAATCTATTAAAGATATAAAAAAATCACATCACTTTTATTTTTCTTTTAGGCTATGTACAAATAATACATTATTACAAGTTTAAGTGTTTCATAATTATTATTATTTTTTGTTTTTGAATAGATACAACTAATATTAAAACATTTCTAACATATAGGTATAAACAACTTTACGACTTGTTTATAATGGTTTTTTCTCAAATTTGAAAACATTGTATTGAGAATTGAAGTCAATCTCAAGCATATTTTAAAAGTATTGACATAAAAGGTTAAATTGCATAGTTAATGGAATCATGTTCATAATATCTACAAATTACAAAAAATAATTAAGGTTAATGATTTAACCTTATAACCAACACATACATGTGTTTTTTTTTTCTTATAATTTCATGACCCAAAATTACTACCCAACTAAACTTTTTATAAAATTATAATCTCCATATTCTAAATTACAAAGCATTATTTATAAGCATCTAAACTTTACAAAGCATTATTTATAAGCATCTAAATTTTACTAGCAATTCACAAATCTCATATTTTATAAAAAAAGTTATAAGAATTTGAAATATAGAAAACAATTTGTGAAAATTAATTGTTCTTTTGTTCTTAACTTCAATGTTTTCTTTCCCCTACTTGAAAGTATGCTAATTTATGATAATCCTAAAAATATAAATCAAATTTAATATTTTGTAACCCAATGTTTATTATTTACAAGTATGCTAATTTATGATAATCCTAAAAATATAAATCAAATTTAATATTTTGTAGCTCGATGTTTATTATTTAAAAAAATATCTCAATTTCATTTGCAAAAATTCAAATAATAAATACCATATAAATAAGCATACACCAACCAGTCGGAGGAATTGAAACGAAGATGTTGTACATAATTATAATGTGGGTGAAAGGAAATTAGTTGAAAATTGTTTTGTAAGGAGGGAAATAAATGGTTTTTTTAGTTTTTAAACTACATAATTCGATAAAACTACTTTTGTGCATTCTTCATAAGTATTGTGAATGCAAACCTTTATAGTGGTATAGAGTTTATCTATGGCTATTCATCCTACCTTGAAAAACTTGAGGTTTCTTATTCTATTGTTTGTTAAACATATTGCTCTAGTATCCATTTTATTATTTCCTTCAATAATTTTTTTAACAGGTCCACTCTTTTACGACAAATAAAGCTAAGGTCGTTAGTCTTATAAATTTATTACCAACTTGCTATAGTGTTGTATAATCTCCATTATATGAGGTGCTATGCAATATGTTGATATTCTCTTTGAAAAAATTATTTGAGTTGACAGAAGTTATGATGTTTTAGTATTAGATGGTTAAATACACAAATTTTTATGAACCAGAATAAAATTAGTTTATATTTTAGATTTTTATGTACATAAATATGCATTTTCCATATGTCATTTGTTTATTTTTAATTAAAGGAGGCATGGTTGTAGCTAATTGATATTTAATGTAGTTGAAAAAATTGTAAGTATTATTACTCCTAATCAATTGATACAGTCTGAGTGGGCCTAATGGTTAAGAACATGTGTTTCCTCTTAAGAAATCACAAGTTCAAATCCACAGAGGGTAGGGTATGTATACCTTCGTAGACTTTACCAGTCAAATCGTAGACCTTAAAAATAGATTATTATTATTATTTTATTTTATAAATTGTTAGTTTTATTTAAGTTTGAATTCAAGATCATATGAATCATTCTATTTTAAGATACTTTAATATGTTATATATTTAAGATTGAATAAAGATATATTGATTATTTGAATACTCATAAATTGAAAGAATAGTGTATTATTAATTAAGTCAAAATTGAAGATTTTAGAAATTAGAGTATATATATATATATAATGTGTTAACATGTTTTTAGTTTCAAAGGAAAATAAGGGCAGTTGTTGAGCAACAAGTTCCTATCAAGAAGGCAGAAATAACATGAGACATGTGCATAATTGCAAGCCTAAGAGAACCAAAATAGCTCGTTATGGTTATAATCTCATTGGTTTCCTCCCATACCAAACCTGATACAATTGTTATAGTTAGTAGCGTGAAAATCAGAAAATCATATCACCTTAAGGATAATCAGGCTGCATGTCTAATGGTCAATGCACAGAAGCAGTAAAGTGAAATATTAATTAAGGGTTGAAGTAATTCATAAAGAGCTCTGTATAATACATTTGACCATGTATAGCAACTCCAAGGCATAGATTGGTTCATGCTACATAGTGAGTAAACATACTAGTTACTATTGGTTAAGGTTTATGATGTCTAGCTATTCCTAACTATGTAACACAATGAATATATGATTAATAGACCCAACTTCAAGACACGACATGATAAAGCATGACTTTTTGTATTCCACTTACTCTAGCTCTGTAATTTCTTGATTAGGCTAGTAAATAGTCTGTTAACTTTTAGTCTATATAGAAGTTAATAATTCTATATACCCCTTAATTAATAGTTGCATCATATGATACATAGACGTGGAATGGAAGACTATAAAACTATTTTACAACTATATACCCCTTAATTAATAGCTACATCATATGATTCATAGACGTGGAATGGAAGAGTATAACACTATTTTACAAGAACTAAGTTCTAGTTAGGTATGAGTATATAATCACACGAGATTATCTTACCTGTAGTTGAGTCATTAGTAACAACTCCAAGCTTGCTTCTGTAATAAAATTAATGACTCCAAATTGTATTTCATTATCCTGGTATGTATCCTATTGCGTCACTAGATAAGAGTGATTAGTAATTTCGCCTAAGTCAGCTTATTAATTCCATAGTGCATGAGTAAGAGATATTGGTTAACCAGCACGTAACATGATAGTAATTTATTCAAGCCTTAGTAGTACAGTTGTTTACTTTGTAAGACCAATAAAAGAGGTTATTCATGTGTCCTACCAGGTAATTACTGGATTGATCCAAGTTGGAATGACTACGGGGCTAATATATATGATATAGTATAGTTCAAGTTTATTAACTGGCTAGCTATATGGGTTCAAGCATTATAAGTAAATATAAAATATAAAATGGCTTTACTTTTAAATATAAAAGTAAATAGCTTTATTTTTTCCCCACTATATGTTAATATATTTTTAGCTTTACATTTTCCCAAGATATGTTATTATTAATATTCATTTTGGGTTTATGATGCAAGTAGCCATGGTGATTCCACTCGGTTTACATGCATGTTGACTGCTCCACATGGTCACCATGCATCACGTAGTCACTAGATTCGATGGCCTTGTTCAGAAGCACTCCCTAATCTAAAGCACTCACTAGTATGATTAAGCATTAAGAGTTGGGAATGGATCATTATGTGCAACAGGGTGGATGGAATTAGTTAGGGTTCGATCAGATAGCTCGTGGGAGCTTAGAAGGTGTTTGATTGCTTTCAAGGCGCGTGAACACAATAGTTTGAAAGATGTTGGTTATTCTGGTGCAACTTATCTTGGGGATGTAGTATAGTCTCATCCTAGTCTGATACATGTAAGTCAGGCCAAATTTAGCTGAAAAATCTATAGCTTCTAATATGTTTCCTTTCTTTATGCATTTTTGTCAAGTGAAACAGTGAGCTTAACTTTTGTTAAAATTTCGTTGTATTGAAAGCAGTTCAGTTCTATTGAGGTCACGGGATCTCGCCTCATTTCAAGTTATAATCATTTTGTAGGTGTGCGTCGTTACTTTGATTCCAACTTCGAATACTTTGAATTCAACAGACCACACCCACATCATAATTGCAAATACTTTGGATTCAACAAACCACACTCACAACATTCTGTTAATGTTTTGTAACTGAGTGTTTATTGCCTATATTGATAATCTAATCTTGCATGCTTCGATCTTTTATCAGTTTAACCAAAACCGTTAGATGCATTTGTATTGAGAATCTAATCTTTTGTTTTATGTGGCTCTGTATGGCCATTATTATTAGTAACAAAGTATGCAATGTATAGAGATGTTAAACAACATAATAGTAGAGTAGAATCATTGAGTGTCATGTTCAAAGAGATATGCTTAATGATACATGTGTCTAAACAAAGTTGATGATAGCGATATGAAAACTAAACACATGTCATTCACAAATTCAACTATATTCTTTTATTGTCATGAATTTGTTATGATCTCCAGATTTCTCTGCTACCGTTGTTGGTCGGTTAGTGAAAATTGGATTTATATGAAGGGACAAAACACAGAGTAGCAAGATGTAACAAAACTTTCATGTCATGAACCCACTTCACTGTGCATCTTTTAAGGAAATGCAAAACCATTGATAGATATGTTATCACATATAGTTGTGAAGGGAAGAAGGTCGTTTAAGTTCGTGGTCTGCATAGGAAGCATCTGAGCGCAACATGCAGAGCAGCTCATTTCGAGCTTAAAATACAAACAGACAAGTTGAATTTTGTTAGGGGTGGAGATTCCAGGAGCATTCCAGATTAACGACCCCCGGGTATTCGGGATTTCAAAAGTGCACGAAGTATAGCACCATGAGAAAGGCCGAAGCCTGAAGTCCTGAAGCAGATCTCGGTCATCGATTCGTAAAGGGAAGATATGATCCATTGATCCGAAGAGGGCAGATTTGAGCCACTGATCGAAAATCCTCGCCCAAGATCACAGGATTGATGGCCATAGTCCATTGCGGGGACGCAACGTGCTCGGGCGATAATTTTCTTGAGTGGTCCCGCAATTGAAACCGTGGTTTGGAAAAAGTAATACGTGGCAAAAGGTGGTGGATTGCGGGCTCAAAAGTGGTGTGAACCCAAACCACCTTTGAGCGGCCCCGCCATCACGCGTTTATATGGCGTCATATCTGAGAGCAGCGTGTGGCTGCCCCCTTGGCATTAAGTCGTGTTTCAATCCCGATGCACATCGTTAATGAAAGTGAGAGAGGTGGTTGAAAACTCGTCTCACCACATAAATGGAAAACATGAAGAGAGTGGTCGTAAAGGCAAACTATCAACCTGAAGCTTCCTTATGGACAGATTTTCTTGTAAAGCACATAACTTTGTCTGGCTCGCATCTGACATGAGGAGGCCTGCACAATCTGACAGAGCCGACGCCGACTGAAAAAGTTAATGCGGTGGTCCGATCACACTCTTGGTGGTTGTAGAATTTTTAGTATATATAGGCAGTTTGATATTTTCTTAAGGTCGATGGTTGAGCTAGGCTCCAACATTGTAAATTTTTGATGAAATCTTTGGTTATTTGTTATGTAATAGGATTTGAGATTTCATGTTTAATATAAGTCAGCTTCTTTCCATCTCTTTGTAAAAGTTGTGTTAGAACACTAGGGCATGGAGGATCCAATCGAGGGTCGTATGTTGTTGTTATGAAGGTTTGATTTCAGCAGTATTGTGACCATTTTTAATCATTTAGTTTTGTTATCTTTTTCCCTCTCACACTGAAGAGCTTGGGCATGGATGATCCAGTCGAGTTGTTGTAGCTACATCATGATGTATGTTTGATCATTGTGATGTTATGACTGTGTTGCTTAAATATACTTCAGTGTCTGAAACTTTGAATCCAAGAGGATCTTGTGTTTGAGTTTTTCTTCCTTAAGCTATTGGAAGACCTGATGTCCATAGCAGACCTCTACATTCTCCTCACCAAGTCTTCCTTCTATTCACCTTTAATCCAACTTACTGACTGAAGTTGAATCAAGACCTCATCTGCTTGTGTATACCAGTCCAATTTTCTGAGTTAAAGCAATATCATCTTGAATCTGCCCCCATTCGACCCCCCTTAAATTTATTCATTGTGACATACAAACTGATTGGTATTGGGCTTACCTCCTCTGCAATCAGGAGGTGACTTCTAGTGCTAACATTTATGGCGTCGCTGCCGAGGACGAAAATGAAGATATCTTCCCTAGGAGAATGACAAAGAGCTTTTGATTCTGAAGGTGCATCGGATATCAGAACCATTGAAGATTGCGGCTTGCACCTAGCGACTCCACCATCAAAGACTCCACAGGGGAGGATCCTATTAACAAAAAAATGACCACACCGAAGGGAAAGACCAGGTATCAATCTATGAGTTTTCTTCATGAAGTCTTGTTCCTCTTTATCAACTCATTTCTCTCTTTCCCTTCACAGATAAAGAGGATTATCCTCTGCTTTGTATATTTAGATGAAAATAATCCTTCCTTCATTCATCCATCCTTGGAAGAAGAAGACATGCCCTCTTCTTGTGTTGTAGATGTCGATCCTGTGTCTTCACCTCAGCCTATTCATAAAAGTGAGATTTGTATCGCATCTCCTCTCGAAATTAATCACCCTTGTAGCCTTGAGGAGTTTGAAAATGATTCACAGCCTTCTCAGATCTCATTGCCTCCTATTGTTTCTGTTGAACCTTCCCATCCTCTTGTTGAATCCCATATTCAACCCACAAGTTTTCAAGCTAAGATTAGAGATAGGATGTTTAAGCCTCTGAGGCTGCCACATCACCTGCATCCCTATCCTCCTTATTCTTTTGAGTATCTTCCTTGATTTTCTGGGGAGGATCATTTTACAGCTAAGAGGCACTTGGGGGCCTTTGAGAACTTTATTGATCAGTTTGAGATCGCTCATGATGATGTTACCATGAGGTTGTTCTCACATTCCCTGTCTGGAGATGTTGTTGTGTGGTTTAGATGTCTGGAGGCCGATTCTATTGGTTCATAGACCGAGCTATGCCATGCTTTTTTAAAGTGTTGGGGTGAAAACAAATCCCTTGATCAATACTAGTTTGAGTTTAATGCCTTGAGGAGAGGGGAAGAGGAAGCCTTGGTTGTCTTCAATAGGAGGTTTTACAATGTTTATCATAGTATGCCTATGGAGATCAGACTCACAGAAACTATTGCCATGGTGTACTATGTCATGGCTCAACATCCAGAGCTTGTCCTTCTCCTAAGAGAAAGGAAATCTTCATCGTTCAGATATGTGTTTGAATATGTTGTAGAGGTCGAAGAGAAAATCCGGGCTAGCAAGTGGGTTCATAGGTAGGCATATCTCGAAAATTTACATGTACATGAGCAAGAAGACTGTCAATCTGTTTCAGATTCTGAGCAAGAAGATAGTGAATATGAATCAAATCTGGAACAACAATAAGGAAGTAGGTATGATTCACAGTTGGAATCAGGTTCTTCAACATTTGCATATTTTTCTATGGGCAGGAACACATATCAATCTTATGATCAGTTTCCAGAACATTTTGAGCATGTAGCAGTGGTTGATTGCATAGATAATTGTATGTTCTTGGTTAATCATAGTTATGATGTTCTAAATCCTATTGCACCTTTATCTTGTGACCATTCTTATGAAGAAGAGACGTCAACTGTTGATGATCAAGAGATGGTCTCAAAATAACAAGGAGGGCAATTATTTGCAAGCAGAGAGAATTTTACAGAGGAGCAACCTGGTCTTCTAAAGCAGCCAGGATTCTGTCACATTATTCATGATCCTATGGCCATATACATGGAGTCATACATTTCATATTTTCTGAAATTTTCAAATTGCATTACTTCACCAATACTCACAGGCGATTATGGTGTTATGAAATATTTCCAATACCACACTATAGATCCTTTTCCTTTATTAATTAAGGAAAATCATTGGGTGGAAATAAGCTACACTAGACTCGCAGAAAATACAGAGCAACATGTAAAGGAGGAGCTTAGTGAAAAATTTATCTCATGTCCAGAACCTGTAATTGAGCAAGTATCACTTGGTATCAGCCAGCCTGCATCAGTTCTCCACCCACTTGTGCACTCTGAGAACATCACACGACGGGTGAACCGCAATAAAGGTCAGGAGCTAATTTATTACCAGTTGAGCACCCCTGATTATAAATTGTGTGGCCATGTGGGATTATATATGGAGCTATGTTTTCCAAAAGCATTGGAGCCTACAGATTTATTCACCTTATCATCATTTGGGGGTATAGTCAGTGTTCCAAGCCATGTCCTCGTTTTGATGTCATACTTCCTTAGCCTTTTGTGGATTATCTGTAGTAAAGAGAAGGATCATATTATCAAATAGTCTGGGTGTCTATGGTGGAAGTTTTCTTTCACCTAGCGCTTTGTAAAAACTAGTTAACTTAGGTTTATGTACATAAATAAGCTCCTCCTGGAGCCCATGTGTTTTGTTTTCATTTTTAGGATAGTGTGCTTGTCGATTTTTTATTTCTTAGAAGGATGTTTTTTGAGCATGACTCCATAGCCCAATACAGAAGGCGACTGGAACTACTTGTTCTTGCCGGCTCACAGGGAGAATGTCATCCCTTGTGGAGCCAAATTTTATCACATATAGTTATCAAGGGCAGCAGGTCGTCCAAGTTCATGGTCGGCACAGGAAGCATCCGATTGCAGCATGCAGAGCAGCTCATTTCAGGCTTAAAATACAAACAAACAAGTTGAATTTTGTCAGTGGTGGAGATTCCAGGAGCATTCCAGATTAACAGCCCTCGGGTATTCGGGATTTCAAAATTACACGAAGTATAGCGCCATGAGAAAGGTCGAAGCCTGAAGTCTCGAAGCAGATCTTGGTCGTCAATTCGAAAAGGGAAGATCTGATCCATTGATCTAAAGAGGGAAGATTTGAGTTGCTGACCGAAAATCCTCGCCCAAGATCATAGGATCGACGACCACAGTCCATTGCGGGGACGCGACATGTTCGGGCCATAATTTTCTTGAGTGGTTCCACAATTGAAACCGTGGTTTGGAAAAAGTAATATGTGGCAAAAGGTGGTGGATTGTAGGCTCAAAAGCGGTGTGAACTCAAACCACCTTTGAGTGGCCCCGCAATCACGCGTTTATATGGCGTCCTATCTGAGAGAAGTGTGTGGCCTCCCCCTTGGCATTAAGCCGTGTTTCAATCCCGATGCAGGTTTTTAATGAAAGTGAGAGAGGTGGTTGAAAACTCGTCTCACCACATAAATGGAAAACATGCTAAGAGTGGTCGTAAAGGCAAACTGTCAATCTGAAGCTTCCTTATGGACGGATTTTCCTGGAAAACACATAACTATGCCTGGCTTTCATATGACATGAGGAGGCCTGCACAATCTAACAGAGCCAACGTCGACTGAAAACGTTAATGTGGTGGTCTGATCACACTCCTGGTGGTTGCAACATTTTTAGTATATATAGGCAGTTTTGGTATTTTGTTAAGGTCGATGGTTGAGCTAGGCTCCTGCATTATAAAGCTTTGATGAAAGCTCTGGTTATCTGTTATGTAATAGGATTTGAGATTTCATGTTTAATATAAGTCAATTTCTTTCCATATATCTGTAAAATCTATGTTAGAACACTCAGGCATGGAGGATCCAGTTGAGGGTCGTATGTTGTTGTTATGAAGGTTTGATTTCAGCAGTATTGTGACCAGTTTTGATCAATTAGTTTTGTTATCTTTTTCCCTCTCACACTGAAGATCTCGGGCATGGATTATCCAGTCGATTTGTTGTAGCTGCATCATGATATATGTTTGATCATTGTGTTGTTATGACTGTGTTTCTTAAATATACTTCAGTGTCTGAAACTTTGAATCCAAGAGGATCTTGTGTTTGAGTTTTTCTTCCTTAAGCTGCTGGAAGACCTGATGTCCATAGCAGACCTCTACATTCTCTTCACCAAGTCTTCCTTCTATTCACCTTTAATCCAACTTACTGACTGAAGTTGAATAAGGACCTCATTTGCTTGTGCATACCAGTCTAGTTTTCTGAGTTAAAGCGATATCATCTTGAGTCTGCGCCCATTCAACCCCCCTTAAATTTATTCATTGTGACATACAAACTGATGGGTACTGAGCTTACCTCCCCTGCAATCAGGAGGTGACTTCTAGTGCTAACAAGATACATGAGAAGAGAATGATATTGGAATGCCAAAATTAAATTTATGCATTTTTATTTATGTTCTTCCTCCAAGAACAAATATGTTCATAAACTCCATCTTGAAACTATCAAACACCTATGAATGTAATCCATCAATTCATATGCTTAAAATTCAAATACAAGTCAAATATGGAAAGAAAAGAATGGTGTGAAACTAGAAAACTCTTCTTGTTTTAACTGATAGACGTAAAATCACTATTCCTTTCATCCCATCAATGTTCTTGAGTTCACCACATATGTTTTTCACATGTAGTTCAATTTAATTAAGGTTTATTAACACTCTAGAGATAAAAACAATGGAAATTGATTATTTTAAAGTGTAAGAGAAGGTCGAGGCTTCCACTAATAATGTGTTTTGTTTCCTTGGCTCAAAATACACTATAAGTAGTGCTTTTCATTCATGTTTTTATATACAGAGAGAAAAGATGCATTCAAACCTTCGACGCGTTGATTTGGCCTCTCAATCCTCTACAAATCAATCTCTTCAAGATCAACGTTGTTCCTCACGTCTCCAAGGTCTACGTAGTGTTTGGATGAATGGAAAAAATATTTGGCGATGGATTCTATCACTTGGGCACTATGCAGGCCTAGAAAACACAAGAAAAATGGTGAATATAACCAACAAAAAAAAGTAGAAAGTGAGTTGCATGCAAACAAAATCTCTGAATCATCCAACAAAATTTAAGTTACACTGTACATCACATCATCCAACAAAATATTTCAGTGCTTGCAGCTCAAGTAAGTGAGATTTCATTGTCCATTGTTTCATAATCTTTAAAACGACGAAGTTGAGTCAGTGGGAGTTATTAATTCTCGCGTAAGCGAGCTATGTTAGCGGGAGAACTAACAATCTCATTAGCCTTTGTAAGTAGGAGAACAGTCCTAGAGTAAGTGAGCTGCATTGGCAGGAAAATTAACAATGCCATTGTCTGTGTAAGTAGGAGAACAGTTCTCATGGTAGCGAGTCGTGTTAGCGGGGGAGAATTTCTTGCGTAAGAAATCCAGATGCTCGTAATAGAGAGGAAGATTTGAATGTTCAAGGTGAAGAGTCTGGACCAGCGGCTCTAGGCCAACCAACAAGGACCAGCCATCAAGAATAATAGATTGAAGCTAAGCGAACCAGAGTGGAGTGGTGACATAGAGTGGAGCGGTGACATAGGCACCCATAAGCAAGCACCTGGAAGAGAGAGCATGACCTACCCTTAATAAATAAATTGCCTACCCTTCCCAACAGCCTCATAATTAACACAACTGGGAAGTCTTTCAGAGGTTCTCAAATAGGTCCGCCTAGAATGCAACGCCCCCCTTCAAATTTCAACGCTTCTTGAGAATATTTTTTGTGATTTCAAGAGTAGGCAACCTCTGCGGACGAAAATGGGAATCATGTGTGCTTACGAAGAGCATCTAAAAAGACCAGAAAACATAGCTGGTAAATTGCACAAAAAACATAGTTGGTAAATCGCATGGGAGATTTCTATAAGAGATCCCCATTCATAAAAGAGAGATGCCCTGGAGCATTACAGGAAGGGTACAATTGTCCGAGAAAGAATGCCCATATGCCTTAACAACCCTCCCTCTAACACACACAGATGAAGGGTTATGAAAATTATCAATAGGAAATCCGATGGAGATTCACAGTCACAAATCTGGAGGCATATCAGACCATGAACAAAATATGACAAGACATGCACATAAACAACTAACATATTCATGGATATCAGAGATGTTGAATAAATCACAACAGAAAATCGATTACAGAGAGAAAATAGATGTGGGTTTTGAAGCTTGAAGTTACTTACAAATTACAGAAGCAACCCACTTGAGAATTTGAAGTTACTTACAAATTACAAAAATAACCCACTTGAGAATTCTAAGAGAAACATTGCTCAAGCAAACACTGCTCAAAATCCTCCTGAGATTCATTTGCAGTGGGAAGACAATGAACTCCTCGGTGTTGTTGTTAAAGAATAGTAAAAGTCCACCACTGAAAGAAAGATCACAACACCTGGGAAGCTGCTGCCACGCGAAGATGTACCTAACACATATTATATGGACTATGCATAGGAAAACATTTAAAGTTAGGGAAGTAATGCTAACTTGAAAGTTAGCATTACTTCATCTTGTACCCTATTTCTTAAGTTCAAGTTCAAACTAGTTAAAGTATGTGAAATTTTATCCTAACTTTGCCTCGATACGAATAAGACACCAAACTCAAAACTTACGATAAAATATCAAATGCAAGTCTAAAAATTTAGGAATTTGCAAAAACTTTAGGTTAAATTCTTGGTTTTTGTGCAAGATTAATAGATCCTCATAAAACCGATTACTATAGCCCCTACTAGCCCGAAGGGCAAGGACTAATAAGGAAAATAGTAACTCTCTGCTTATAATTTTAAAAGTATCATTATATTTAAAAAATAATAATTGTCTTTATAATTTAAAAAATATTATTATGTCTATATAGAAAATAATGGGAAAAAAAATTAAACACTTCTTTATTAAAAACTAGGTTTATTTTATTTTTTTCCTTAAAAGTGGATTTTCTTCTTTTTAATGTTCTCCCCTTACACCCTTTTTCAATAGCTCTATTGAAAATTTATCTAAATATATATTAATCATTATTATTCAATATATATATAGCTCTAGGTTGCATATTAATCTTTCATGTTCCAGCTTCCTATTCAAGGCTTCGACCATCATAATATAAAGTAGAGAGGAGAGGGGGCATCCTTGTCTCAACCCTCTACTAATCTGGAAGAAAAGGCATTGGCCTACCATTCAGTAGTGGGGCAATCCATGGTGTGCTAATGTGCATCTATTCATGTAATGACCAAAGGACTAAAGACGAATTTTTGCATCACATCAAAGAGGAAGAAATGCCTCACCCAATCAAAGGAATTTTCCATGTCTATTTTGATAATCATACATTTCTCCTTATTAGTTCTATTGGAGTGAATATCCTCTTGAACTAGAATTATATCGTCTACTATTTGCCTTTTCTGCATGAATACCTCTATGTTCTCTAATATTATCTTTGGGAGAACCTTCCTTAGATTGTTTTCCATGATCTTCATCATTATTTTCTAGGAGGAATTGCAATGAGAGATGGATCAAAATCTAGAAAATGAGGATGTATTTTCCTCTTTTGGAATCAAATCTAAGAAAGAGGAATTTGTGTTTCCCCCCATCTTGTAATATTTTTGAACATACCTTAGCATTTGAATCAAATCATACTTAATTGACTCCCAATAGGCTATATAGAAATGTATGGTAAATTCATATGGACTTGGTGCCTTGTTTGGATCTAAGCTCCATATTGCATTAACTCTTTCATATTATTTGATTTGGTTTACAATATTTTCATTGTCTTCTAAAGAGACGAGCAAGGGGATGTTTCTAAGAAGTTCAACAAGAACACCGAGTTTTTCTCCCTGAGCCCTTTTGTTATGAATATAGATCCTGAAAATGATCCTTATCTATTATTTTTATTTTCTGAAAATTTGTAACCTTCCTGCCATCTTCTAATGAAATTTATGTAACATTATTCCTTTTCCTCCTCACCCTAGCTTGATGGTGAAAGAAGGTTGTGTTGCGATCCTTGGATTTTAACCAGAGGCTCCTTGCCTTAAGTCTCCAAATTTCTTCTTCAACTCTAGGAGCCTTATGCATATTTTGACAAATTTTGCACTCTTCCTTTTGTAGCTCTTCCATCACTTGTCCCACTTCTAGATTTTCTTGAACCAAATTAAGTTGAGAGAGAAATGACTCCTTCTCTAAGGATGGGGACAAGTAAGAGTGTTTAACCCAAATTTTGAGTGCAAATTTCAATGACCTCAACTTCTATCCCAAATGTAAATAGGTGAGCCCATAACCCAAGTGCGTCAGGCATTAGAGATAATGTCCATTGCTTTTTCATCTTGTAGCCACAAGGGGTTAAATCTGAAAGGGAGGGGACTATGATCAGTGGAATGTTAAAGAAATAACATAATTAGCTTATGATTAGTAATGACAAAAGGAATTGTTTTAGAAGAAATGAGAAAATCTTGAGATAAAATATCTCTATGAACCAAAAAATGGTCTAGCCTTGTTGATATATGCCCCAACCCAATCCTTTTATTAGGCCAAGTGAACTTCCCTTTCGAAGGATTAATATCTACTAGATCCCACTCAGTCGTCAAGTCCTCCATATTTTCACATAAAGGATCCCTAACAATGGTTCCCCCTCATTTCTCCTTGTTGTTCAAAACGACACTGAAGTCTCTTCCTATATTGTTATTATTTGACTCTTCTAAACTTTGGAGAGAAAAGAGTGAGTTCCAAAAAAATTATAGAGTGAGTTCCAACAAAATTATATTTCTCTATAAGCCATTGGAAGGTAAACTTAAACTATATCAAACTTCTTTCATGTTTTGATATGTACAGAGAAAATATGTGTTTTCTATATGCTCCTTTGCAAAAAGTCCCTCACAAGACACTAAAAACTATAATTTATAATAATGCCCAAAAATTCTTGCTTGGAAAAAACCCTCAGATCTAATAGTCATAACCTTAAAATGAATTTAGGACCATGTGTGAATGTTGAACTAGACGAAGTTATTTTGTCTAGAAAAAAGGGAGTCTTGTTGGGACCATAAATTTTTGTTAGTCGCTCTATTTTAGGTATTTTTTAGCTTGTTGAAAGATAATTTGCAAATCAAGTTGGATACCCAACCATTGGGCATAAGAACCTCAAAATACACATGGGAAAGTCTCAAAAAATGCATTAGAAGTCCAAGACTAAAAAACTACCACTTTCTAGATTATTTCTAACATGGCCCTAGATGACCACATGTATCAAATAAGTCCATTGTTGAGACTATTTGATCTAAATAGCTTCAAACACAAAAGAATGTCAAGAAATTGTTTAATGAAACCCCTACACTATGTTTTCAGAGGGATGAGGGAGTTCAAAGTTTTGTAAAGTCTTCGGCAAGGAGGACATTTGCTTTGGACATGATAACTAAATATTCAATTGTCAGTACAAAGAAAAAGTTTCACCTTAAAACAGTGATTCACTTGGATCAGCGGTTATTGCACTTTGTTGGTAAGTAGTTAGATGATGATTGTTTTCAGATATGTAAACATAACAATAGAACGAATTCCACCTTACATTTTGGTGCTTGTTTGTGTGGGGGAAACAAAAACAAAGGAGCACACTCCTCTAATAATCTTCCAAACACTTCCACAATGGGTAGGGTTATCAAGGATAAAAGATTTCCTTCAATTGGGGAAAGTTCAAGGCACTTCACAATCTATTCCTAGCTTCACTACACCGAAATCCACCTTTGTACTTGACAAGACCCTATCTTATCATTTTGTGTGGAGAAGGTTGCCTCAACCCAACCTTTAAGCTCGTTCTAGCATAGATCAATAAAAAGGAGGAGCATTTTCTGCTCATGGAATTTTTTATAGGTTCAACAACCTATGGCCTTACTTGAAGAAATTCCACACGTGGATACAAGTGACTCAGGGGCATTTCTGGAAGAGACGATTGTTGTGTCCATGTGCAATAGGTTTTTTTCACTATGGATTTCATTTCTAATTCAAAGAACACAAATTTTCGATAAAGGGCCTTGGCTTCTAGATGGATTTTCTTTATTTATAACATTGTGGCAATGTTACTTGAACTTGTATAAACAATCTCTATTGGCATTTGCAATATGAGTCAAATTACCTAATCTCTATTTGAACCATTGAGGCTATGAGACCTTAACAACTATTGGCAATTCTTTGGGTACATCTGTATCCTTGGCCACATAAACCTATGAGTATGTTTTTACTACCTACACCATGATATCTATTTCTATAGAGTTAAATAAAATGGTCTCTTGATTATTATGTTGAAAAGTGGCAACCAAACATTGGACTCAACTTTTAGACTATATAAACATTGTGTTTCTGTGCAAACTTTTCTTTAAGCATGGTCATTTGGTGGCTACTTGCCTCAAGGAAAAGTCTTCTTTGGCTTCAAAGTGAAATACTCGAAAGTCTTCTTAGTGGAAAGACTCGAAGATGGAAAGACTTATTTGGCTTCAAAAGGAAAGACTCAATAGCCTTCTTGGTGGAAAGACTTGAAGATAGACAACCATTGGGTAGAGCCAAATAAGACTTCACGGGACTTCAAACCTACAGTTTCAATCACTACAATTGTTACATTAGTTAAGAGTAGTGGAAAATCCATTGTCATAACTAAATCTTAGTGAGAAGCTACTCTCTCATTTTTTAAGAGCACAAAAGTCCTCTTCAATCAATAAAGAGGATAATATATGAATTAAAATTCTCAATTTAAAAAAAAAATGTTTTGTTATCTTGACAGATAGAAATAAGTAATTAAGTATGATAGATACTCTCATACTTACAACATAATCATCAATTTAATTAAAATTAAAATTAAAGATATATGACCTTCTATTAGGACATGTTACACTTTTATAATTCTATTAAAGAAGGCCGTAGTCTAAACGTTCTACGAAATGATTATTCTCTGACGATTTTTTTCGGGGACATTTGCCCAAAATCTGGCAAGAAATTGTTAGATTGACAATGATTATTTCTATATAATCTGAGTGAAATTGTTAGATTCACAGAGTTGAGTGATTATTTTTATATAATCTGAGTGCCCCAAGGGTTTTTCAACATGATGAATCCATTTATGCATTCAGAAATTGATTTTAAACAACAAAAATTAGTGATTTCGAACACATTTATATCGCCGAATTCCGACAAAATAAAAATCATTTCGTAGAACAATTAGACAACACCTTAAAGAAGATTTATCTTTGGTTAATCAAAATGGGTAATCCCTAATTAAAAATAAACATAATTGTGCCTTCAAGTAACAAAAGACATCTCTTAATATACTTACATATCACTAAATTTACATTTTATTTAAAAAATTATATTAAAATGAATCACTATGCATTTTGTTTGGTTCCACTTGAAAATTAAGAACACTTTTATGAAATTAATTCCAATAGCAAAAACAAATGGAAAGTTCCGTGTAAGAAAGATATTGCATTTAAATAAGTGCCATTGGTATATTTTATATGACTCTCATCATTCAAATAATGATTATAAATACATGCATAATCATTCAAATAATTACTATAAATACATGCATAATAATTAATAATTAGTTCGGGGTGGCAGGAGCGGGAGGGGTGATCATCTTCCCACGAGGAAAACAAGTGTTTTCTCTCCATTGGAATCTGGGCATTGCCACAAATAATCAAGCTGAAGCCTACGCTCTGTATCAAGGGTTACATCTAGCCAAAAGCAGGAACATACACTCCCTTTCAGTGATTGGGGACTCCAAGATAATCATAGGGCATGCTCGCAATGGGTCCCACCCCCCAAATTTACACTTAAAATCCATTCTTCAAAGAATTGCAGTAATGATCAAGCTCTTCCACAATATCCCTTTTTTTCACGTCCTCAGACGGAACAATCACCTGGCAAACGCTCAAGCGAATCTGGCAATTGGTCTTGAGCAAGGCTCGCTAGTTGTCAACGAAATTTCTCTCTTCACGCCAATCCCATGACTCTAAGCACCCGACAGACATCTCCTCAACCCACTCAACACACT
>JASDQU010100812.1:344032-423952 GCA_032191745.1 Picea mariana | reverse complement strand
CCCATTCCCCACCAAAAGCATAAGTTGAACTGGCAGCAGGTTACAGCATTAGCAGCGTTACCAATTGAACCAGATTTTCAACGTATCTATATATCTTAACTAAAGAGATTTTTATTGTGTCTTAAAAATAGAAGTAAAAGAATGAATTTCACATCCAAAAATCCATTTATATTAAGGGTTGATGATTACCATAAAATATTTCAATGTATCCATTGTCTTATAGTTCTATTATTAATTTGACTTGCCTTAACCTCTATCTATAAGGCAATATTCCTCCGCACAAAATGGCAAATCTATCTTCTCCCTCCTTGGAGAAAAGAATGAGGAATTATGTAAAACCCTCTGGTGAAAAGCATTGGGCAACCTAGTCCAACCTTAAACTTGCATACTAAACCTTAGTGCAAGTTCTTGCTATCACAAGTGATAACGTTATTTTTTATTTTATAGGAAAAAAATTATTGTCTCGACTAAAAACAAGATAACTAAAATTAAAAAATAAATATGTTATAAAAAAATTAGGTATAGTAAAGCGTGTTTGGCACAATAATTTCAGAAATGAGAACAATAGTCGACTAATAATGGAAAAGGCAATTTACCAATTTTTAGAACTTTGAAGCACATAAAACCACACCGACTTCATAAACTCAACCATTTTTACGTTTTGGTATCGATTTCACTTTATAAGATTTGGTATCTAAAGACCGGAGAATTTGAAAAAAAAAATGAATAAAATGTTGTTCTAACTAAATAATTTTAATGTGTATTGTGTTTTTTCTACTTTAAATGTATGTTTACTTTTTCCAAGTGAAAATTTGTTAAAAATTATATTAGTGATTTAATTTTTTTACATATTGTTATCTAAAATTTCTTGTCTACATCAAGAGACTAGGGGCCTATGTTTTTATCCAAGACATTCAAAAAACATTACAAAAAAGTTATATCGCCAAAGAGATTATCATCAAAGGCTTATCCATAAAAGATACATAGCTAAACTAGCTGAAATACTATCTGAAATATCATAATAGTCTCAAGTCACATCAGTATGCCAAAAAATAGAAAGCCCTATCATGGTACAGAACTCAGTAAATATCCAAATGCTCTGACTGTCTCGCTCCTCCGGGTTCCCACAGGTAAAAAGATATCCTTCTTTCTGGAGCCAAAAGGGCTTTTTTGGAGAGCTTGTCGGCCTCTTTGTTGAACTCCCTGTAGATATGGTGGAAACTTAGAAGCTGGAAATTTTTGTATAAATCTTTTGTGTGTTTCTTCCAGCCTTCAATGGAACAGACATCCACTTTACCCCTATCATTAAGCCACTCTATAATCACTTTTGAATATCCAAAGGCTTGGAGCCTATGTAAAGCGAGATGGTTTGCTAAAGTAAGGGTAGCCCAGATACCCATCAATTCTGCCTTTGTATTTGTTCCTGCACCACAATTTAAAAACCACATGTAAACTAAATTATCAACAGTCTTTATGACTCCTCCCGCTCCACAAGATGATCGGTCACTTCTTGTTGCCCTGTCAGAGAAAGCAATGGAGGAGCCCTCCTCATAATGGATAAAACATTCCTTAGTTAGGGATTTAGGTAAGGCGGGATTAGTAGAACTGTACAGTCCCAAAATCTTAAATAAAACTGAATGGACAGAGGGAGCCATATTTTCAAAGATACACTTATTTCTTTCAAGCCACAGACCCCAACAAGTTATAGCTGCTAATTCTGGACGAGTCGACTTGTCAATAATCCATTGACGAAAACACTCTGCAATATCCTAGCCAGACCAAGCTCTTTTTAAGTTCAGTTTGAATTTTAAAATTGTCCATACATGTTTTGTAAAATTGCAGTCAATGAACAAGTGTTCTAAATTTTCAGAGTTTCTTTTACATAAAACACATAAGCTAGGCCCTTCCCAACCTCTTCTCTGAAGTCCATCCCAAGTTAAAATTTTCCGGGAAATAATCAACCAAGTAAAAAGTTTTATCTTTAATTGGATATCCCACTTCCAAATTTTCCGATTCCAAGTCACTACAGGTTGATAAATTTGAGTAGATATAAGAGTTGTATATAATTTTTTTACTGTAGTTTTTCCTGATGCATCTCCTCCCGTCCACATAAGTGTATCATTTGATTCACCAAGGATAACTCCAGCTGCTGAGAGGCCCTTTGTATAGTTGTTCCATTCTTCTGCAAAGATACCTGTAAGACCCAAAGAATTACTACTTGATGTGTACTAGCGTTTTTCAAAAGAGGAAGGACTAAGTCCAAGCTTTGGGAGTCCAATCTGAAGTTAAACACGTGATTAAACTTCACATGCATAATTAGTTCACTAACAATGCACTCGAATTATACTACTCAAATCTGGAGTTCTTTTGGGCCGGATTTTAAGTAAAATACTTGGAGTAATTATGGGTGGGTTTGAACTTACTTTAACTTAATATCAGTAGTTAAGTTAGAGTCCCTTACATAATTTTAATAACATAAACTAGGTTAAATAGTAGTTTAATTAGAAGATAAAATGTTACGAACTATTTGTTTTGTTTTATTTAGTAAAAGAAAAATATAAAATTATACTAATTAAAAAAAAAAATTAATAATAATGTATTGGTTTTAAAGTAAGATTTAAATTTGTTTCTAATTGGTTAAGAGCATGTTTTCTTTGAACTTAAAGAAATAGGTCGGTCCAGGATCTAGAGACATTTAGGAGTGAAAGTCTATCCCGTTACCGACCACCACTATGTTAATTGTCTTACACAAATAGAAACCAATGATAATTGTCTTACACACTCACAATTGAGTTAAAATAGATTTTACCACCTTCAAATAAACTAAATTACAAACACTTAACATTTTAGAAAATAAACCATCAAATCAAAAATTTGAAAATTTATAAACATAAAGGAATATTTAATACTAAAAACAACACTAAATGTTCCATCAACTTTCAAAATGAACAAAGCTATAGAAATATTTTCCGTTAAAGGTAAACCTTCTTCATAAAAATAATATATAACCAAGAAATTATTTATGAAATAAAAACATTTTAGAGGAACGATCATTATGTAACGGATGAGAATTGCGTGGTTAGAGAGATCTTTGTGGCACTACTTGTTAGAGATAATTCTCACATTAAATGCTGCATACTAGTCTAGGGATTGGATTGGGTTTGTTGGAGGAGGTTGAGAGATTCTCTCAACCTCTCCCTCCAAGAGTGGAATTAGTTGGATCTGAATCTAGCTTATATATATGTATTGTGTTGTGTTCATGATATTAATATACAAATTGTTTGTGTGAACTTAATTCTTCCAATTAACAATTTGGTATCAAAGCTGAGGATCACGAATGATTGGTTGAGTTCTGGAGGTAGATCCGTGGAGCCATTTTTGTTGTCGACGTTGTGAAGACTATCTGATTAAGTGGCAGTGCTTGACGAGTTGTTCGAAGATATCAAGAGTATATTTCAGATTGACTATCGACTCCTGGTAGAGCCACCGGTTAAGGCGTAAGGCAGAACGAGACTATATGATGTGCAGGTGAAAGGCGTAAGGCAGAACGAGACTATATGATCTGCAAGTGAAAGGCGTAAGGAAGTGAAATTTATCGATTGTGCGTGTCAGAGAAATAACAGCTCGACAGGAAGAAGTGCCACACATTCTTGGATTATTATCGTTGTTTCATTTCCGTGGAGGGAATCATTGGTTGAAATTTCTGAGTAACGYTGCCATATTGTGTGTGGAGGAGCTGATCTATACACGGAGGAGAGAGCACACATTGATCGATCAAAGGAAAGAGGGAGACGCTACAACAAGAGGTAATATGGAGTCATCTATTGCATTTGAGAAATTTGATGACATCAATTTTTATACATGGAAAGTCAAAGTACAAATGCATTTGATGAATAAGGGATTGTGGAATTTAGTAAAAGGAACAGAAAAAGCACCTACAGATGCCAATCTATTAAGTGAATGGGAGAAGAGAGAAGACAGGGCCAAGGCTATTATTGGATTGGGTCTTTCAGACACTCAATTGCATTTAGTTGATTTAGCTAAATCATCTAAAGATATTTGGAAGCAATTAAGTAAACTATTTGGAGAAAAGGATTTAAACTCAAAATTCTCTCTTAAATTGCAACTCTTTAGCCTTAAAATGCAAGATGAAATACCACTATCCAATCATATAAATGCTTTAATGTCACTTTTAAGGCAATTAGCTGATGTTGGTACCAAGGTAGAGGCAAAAGATTCTAAAGCAATTCTACTAAATAGTCTATCTTCTAAATATGAAAATATTATTTCCGCATTAAGTCAAATGTCTTCTCAGTCCTTAGAAGAAATGGTAGCATCACTTTTAGCTAAAGACAAAAGGATGAATCCAAAGAACACAAATGTTCATCATGAAATTGCATTGTAATCAAAAGGTAAGATGAGAAAAACCAAGGGTTCAACGGAATGCTTCTACTGTCACAAGAATGGACATATAGCCTGTAACTGTAGATCTCGTGCTAGAGATCTTCTGAATTGCAAAGAAATTGCAAACATTGCCAACTTGGATGACTTATTAGAAACAGAAAGTGATGAAGAACCACGAGGGTCATCTCTCAAACTGTTCTAAAAATGAGGGTGGTGTGTTTAATGTTATTATGTATGTGTGGTGTGCTAGTTAAGTTGTAATTTTTCAATATAGTGTTATAATGCAGAGCCACAACTAAGGTTTATACTGATGTGACCCGTCGTGCTCCGAGAGCATTAGTTACGGGTTATTTTAATGGTCAAGTTGTGAAACTGACTGCTGAAAACATTTTGTATCCAGATCATTGTTCTATATAACTGTTTAAATTTGCTCTTCGGGGGAATTTCACAGATGGAAGTGTATCCATAAAATGGTTTAGTGTCGAGATTGTCCTTCAGGAGGTCGAAAAGCATCAGTTCTACAAGTACATCAAAGATGGTCAGAAGTGTTTGTACTTTAAATGAGTCAAGTGGGAAGCTTGAAAGTGTGGAGAAGAAAAGATCAGAAACCGTGAGATTGCAAAGTGGGTGTAAGTGTTGATGAAGACCAGTCAGACAAGGAATTATTGTAATTTGTTATTTGATATTTTTTGTAATGTAAGCATTAAAGGGGGGTGTTAGAGATAATGCTCACAATAAATGCTACATACTAGTCTAGGGATTGGATTGGGTTTGTTGGAGGATGTTGAGAGATTCTCTCAACCTCTCCCTCCAAGAGTGGAATTAGTTGGATCTAAATCCAACTTATATATAAGTATTGTGTTGTGTTCATGATATTAATATACAAACTGTTTGTGTGAACTTAATTCTTCCAATTAACAATTCTACTTTTGTCTACTCTGTGACATGCATAGTGCCACGTGTTTTTAAAGAAACATTGAGAACTAAGAATTAATATAACAATTTTTAAGTAAATTAAGCATGTAGTAAGTAGTTTGCATTACCACCTTATAAAAAAAATGAAAAGGAACAACCTTAAAACATGGTACCTCATTAAAGTAAATAACCAACCTTTTAAATGTATGAATGAGGAAAAACATAAAGTAATATTTAGGGGAATATGTGATTAGTTGATGTTATTTGGGGAGGTCTATGTTCAAATCCAACTAGTTACCATTATAATCTCTAGGTTAGTGTCAAGAGCCCACAAGCCAGTACTTAGTAGGAAATATATGACTTAGTAAGGGTTTAGGAAACTTATGACTTAGCAAGGGTCGAGACATTCAGAGACACATCCATGGGAGGGCAACATCTACCCTTTTAACCTTATCACAATGAACCAATACTCTCTTTTTTTAAACTATAAGAATTGATAACTCGTTCAAATGGTTGAGACATAGGTTTCACACTCTTCCCAGTCAAATTCAAACCAAGATGAGACATTTGGCTCATTGTGATAAGGCTAGAAGGATAGATGTTGCCCAAAAGTGAGACCCCACATGGGTGTGTTTATGGACGTCTCAACACTTGTTAAATCATTAATTATTAGTATATCTAGATTACGAGTTATTAGATGTAGTTTTGAGTTATATTGACACCTAATTAGTTTTATCCCAAACTTACCTTAGATCATTTTAACGAGTAAGCAATTTCCTATAATTAAAAAAAACACAACAATAACTCAATAAAATAACCCAAACTAAATTTGAAATAATGGATCAATGCTTGACCAAACATGATGAAGGAAAATATAACATACCAAATAAAAGCCTTGGTCCACTAACCGAGCAAGATGTTCCATGTAAAAATTAGGTTGAAGCTCAAGAAACCAAAACAACTTTTACATAAGTGTAAAAATATCATTTGCAAGAATATGAATCCATATAAAAAGTGCACATACATAATTGTAATGTGGGTAAAGGTTTTCAAAACCATATGAAGTGTGGATCCCAATTTCACACTAATTTCAATGGAATCACAGCTTTGAAATCCGATCATAAAATCTATGAACATCATCTAGTGTTCGCACTAGTTGATGGAGGCATGTAAATTACCTTATTGAACGTCCAATGTTCGATCTTTAGTGCCTAAAGGATATGCATATTATCCTATGACTAGGGAAACAATATCATACAAATGTATTAACAACCATGTTTACCGGATTTTTTCGCGAGTGAGGAATGAAGTGTATTATGTTAAAAATAAAATGAAAATTTATATTAATATATAGAATAATACAGATATAGGTATACAATCTAAGCGGGTTTAATGGTTAAGAACATGTGTTTCCTTCTTGGAGGTCACAGGTTCAAATTCAGAGGGGGGTGGGTATGTATACCTTTGTAGATTTTAGCAGTCAAATTGTTGCATGGAGGGGGTCCCTTGCCCCACAAACAAGGGGGTTTATACACAAATTTGGTGTGATATATCTATGCTATGTTTATTTTCAATAAGCATTTAACATGACGTTGAAAATTACATCTTATAATAATGCCAAAAAAATCATAAAATCCATAAACCCTAAGATGCAAGAACCCTAACCCTAACATGAAGTTAGGGTTGGGTGTGCACACTTTGCTAGATGGCGTTGAGTTGTCTAAAAGAAAAGGAAGCTTTGTTGGGATTATGTTTTTTTCTGCGTTGCTCTGTTTTAGGTATTCTTTAGCTCATCGGAAAGAGAATTTGAAAACTGAGCCAAATGCTTGGTCATTTGGCTTTGGAATGTCAAAAACACATGGAAAGGCCTTGAAAGATTCATTGCAATTTCAAGACTAAAAAATTGTTAATATTGAGATTATTTTCGAGATGGCCTCAGAACCACTTAGACTAGTCCTTCCCCCTTGAGTAGCAATGGTTTCCAATGTGTCAAGTTTGTATACTAGATGAGGGAACTTCTATTGGATTTAGTCCTTGATGAACCACTTGCGTTGATTTGACAACCTAAAAGAGTTGTATAGTTGTGGGTGGGTGGTCTTCAACTTGGAATCTATGATTTGGTCCATTGTAGCTTGCTCAATATAATCATGGTTAAGCTTTGTAACTTGGTCAAGTGTTATGTCACTTCTAAGGTGTCAAATAGAGGAGGGAAGTATGGTCCAAGCAACCCTACAATAAAAATTTTAAGGAGTAAGTTGAGGAAGGGTGGAAGATTTAATCCAAAAGCATTCTCACTCACAAACTTGGTGATAATGTAAGGCTTATGTTAGGGTTCTAACCTCCCTAACCCCCTAAGTAGATACACTACTATGTACTGCTATGTATGGAGGCCATCAATAGTAAATAAGGCTCATGTAGTGACAGTGTGAACACAATTATTGTAAGTAGGCTTACAAGAAGGTTTTGCCTACTAGAAAGTTTCTTCTCTAGAATGTTCTTACGAGATACAAAGTACTATATAAAGATGTAAAAGCATTGTAAAAGGTGTCTCGGAAATCATTTGTAATCTGAGCTTTGATTTATTAGAGATAGCCCCCTCAAAGAGATAAGTTAACAATGCTTCCATATCAATAAAGGTATAATATTTTGGTTCATATTGTCCATTGTGTATGCAATTCTATTTCTTTCTACAATATATATGAGTGATATATATGATTTATGCTCTGAATGTTCCTATTTGGTACATCACATCCTATATCGTAATGGTTTGAGCTTCCTTTGGGAGCCTAAGAGTTGATCATTTTGCAATTGTGACCATACCTTGTCACTAACTTGGAACTTGTGTGGAGCATGGGAGAACTCTCCATATGTTGATGTGATGAGAAAAGATACAACAATTGGGGCCAAAGGTTGGAACCCCATACACACTTGAAAATGGACGTGGCCAATATAATTGTGAAAAGAGTTGTTGTAGATGCACTAAACATAACGAAGTTTTGCATCCCATGTATGTGGATGCTTGGAGGTGTATGTTATAAGGATATGTACAATCATCATGTTGACCAACTTCTTCTTTCCATAAGTTTGGGGATTGGAAGGCAATCAATTTGGTTGGTTTGGCATTTGTAATGGACCAAACGCTAGACCAAAATATACTTAGGAACATGTTGTTACTATCATAGACAATGATATTTTGAAACCCAAAATGAACCCAAACATGCTTTCAAAAGAGCTTAGCAATGGCTTTTGTTGTGACACTCTTCTTGCATAGTGCCAAAATTGACATCTTAGGGCACTGATCAACAACCACAAAAACATAATTGTAACCATGCCTAGTTGATTAGGGAAAAACTGACATAAAATCAATGGATATTGAATCCCAGGGCTTATCTAGAGTGAGAGATGATTTTCTTTGCTTCTTTCGACTAAACAATGAATAGGACTAATATAATGTACAATTAATATCCTACATAACAATGACATTGCAGGTCTTAGATTAGTAAACAACATGATGTTTTCACATATATGGTTGTCCTAAAAGAATATCACAAACCTCAAGTGAGGAAACACCACACAATACCTCATCTTTTAAGGGTTTGATGCCATATTGCAGGAAACATTGGTGATTAACATGGATTTCTCGTCCCTTAATTAGCCAATTAACGTTGGATGTGTTGGGATTTGATGGCATTTTTAGTTTTTTCTTCTTGATGGCCTTGACTAAGATCACGTTCTTCCAATTGACACTATCAATGATGAAATGTAGCAATGTCTCCTTCACCCACATCTATGAGTGGAAGAGGTATTATCCTTCCTCGGGTTCCTCTCGTTGGACCTTTTTAGTGACAATAACAAGATTGGGTTTTGTGTCAAAGATTTGTTCTCCCCTATTCATCATCACTAATGATATCAAGAATGAATCAAACTCTGAATCTTGCGGGTCTACAAATAAAAATTATCAAGCACAACATTCATCATTGTAGTGCCAAGGGATTTTATGGGTGTCACACCATTTGCACATGTTCTCCTTCAACTTCATGTTTTTCTTCTTTGCATTTGTTTGAATCGGTTGTCTCAAGGTTGGTTATCCTTGCTATGTCCTTTGCATGGGAAATTTTAGGGGATAAATTTCACCCATGGGCTAATTTTCCATGATTTTTCCCAAAAAAAGATTCGCCATTCTAAAAATTATTTGCCCAAATTCTATAGGACAAAATTTTTTTACCTTAAAAATCGCCAAAATTTTATAAAAACTTTACAAAATCCTTAGAAATTTGAATATTTTAACAAAAAAATTGCCAAACATTTATAGTTGACATATAAAGGACCAGTAAGACTCGCCAAGGTTATTTCAAAATAAATTTCCATCCTTAAAATTATACCTGGTCCTTTGTTGTGGGTGTAAGTGAGACCTTTACCTTTACCATATAATTGTGAGCGGATCCTAACAAAGAGATGTCCATAAACTCCATTTTGATTTGGATATCTCTATGTAGGCCATTGTGACATTTAAGAATGATTTGTAATTGAGATCAGAAGGACGAACTGGACAGAAAACACAACATGCATGAAAGGAAACAATAAGACATAGAAAATACCATTCGTTTATTCAAAATAAAGGAGCACCCTCTTAATACTATGTAAGGTAACTTTTTTCTCTATAGTCACATGCAGTTACAAAAGAAGTTGTTACTTTATTTCTGCCACGCCCTGCTCAACTGGACTAGCGAGGGATGTTTACAAAGTGACTCGCTGACCAAAAACTAAAATTTTATTCAACATGTCCTGCTCAACTAGAGTGGCAAGGGCAGATTACAATAGTAATTATTGAAAATATGTTAATTCTATCCTATTGGTTGGCGAAGGAAGGTGGACTCTCTTCCAGGTGGCCCAATTCCTCCTTGTTTAGATCTAGAAGCGTCCCCGCTTCCGCCAACAACTAAGGAAATTTGCAATGCATTCTCTCCAATGATTTCTCGAACTATGTCGGGATCATATCTGAGTGGGTGTAGCTAATGATGTTTTCCTCTGAGTCGGTGCATGTCCCGAAGAGCCACACACGAGCTTCCGGGTGAAATAACAATGGCGTGTGAATTTTATGAGGCCTATGGTTTGCACATTCTGGTGTAGCTAGTAATGTAGTGTCTATCTGAAGATGGCACTGAGTGAAAGTGTGGGTAGAACGTTGAGCTGAGTGTTTTCTTTGTTGTTTATGTGCAAACACCACTCAATACTGATTATCTAGAGCTTCATTATCTGTCTTAACATTTACCTTAAATACAAGCTCCCTGGAAGAACAACGGGTGTGTCCAATACACCTTGTCTGATTAACTTCTCCAACTAGGAAGGGAGGCCTCGACATATGATTTTTCCCCACTATATTGCATTTGTAAGAATTTTGTTTTCCTAAAGCTTTTTCAATAATTTGTTTGGAAAAAGAGGATTTGTCAGTCAAAGTGTTATAATATGTTGGCACTTGTGTTGGAGTACATAACCTGCTGTTGAAGACTATTTGAACAGAAACCCACTTTGGCCTACAAAATGTTGGAGACACACAAGGCGAAGATGAAGATGGAGTAGGGATTGAATTTAGAAGTTGGTCAGGTTGGCATTCTATCACATCAACCTCTTGGGGAGCGAGGAAATATGAAGGGGCATTGGGCAAAGAGGCTTCTAGAATGAGATCAATGGTGTGCTCAATAGAGCAATATGGGGGCACTTCCATGGGTTGGGGAACGACATTAACAAATTCTAGGAATGGGGGAGCCATGTCCTAAGGTGCTAGGTTGGTCATATGGTCTGTTTTAATGGGACGAACCAAACACAAGGAAACATATTTGTTTAGAGTTACTTTCTTAACGACCGCTTGTCTGGTTAGAGGTTGTGTGGATTGAGGAGTAGAGGAGGTGAGAACATAGGTGTGTCCCTCATGTTGCAAGTGCTATTTATGGAATTTAGCATGATAAATAATGTTCTAATCCTATTGGTAGGGGAGTCCAAGTAATAGGTCAGCACAATCTAGAGGAGAAACATCACACACCATAGTATCCCGGATAGGGCCAATAACAAAGGTCACTCCACAACACAAGGAGACAATGAGGCACTGGCCTTCCTTTTGTACCCATCCAAGCTAATATGGTTCAGGATGAAGATTAGTTGGAAGTTGTAGGCATTGGACCAAGTTCTGAGCGATGAGTTTCTTTTGGCTTTCATTATCGAGGATGAGAGTAGCTAGTTCGTGCTTAATTTGACAATTGTGGGTAAACAGGGGCACAAGAGAGGTGTCATGTTCATCAATGGTCATCAAAGTTAGAGATGGGTCAACTTTTGTAGAATTTTTAAGAGAAACGACTTTGGAAGGGTTAGGGGAATCAGACTGAGTGACCTCTGCAAAAATATTTTTGTTTGGGCGAAGGTTCTGAAGTGCCTGACAATCAACATAAGCATGTGAGTTGGTCTTGTGGAAGGTACATCAGGGCGTCATTCGAGATGTTGAGGTGGTAGTAGGGGTAGCTTGAGAAGGGCCAACAATAGAAGGGTCATATCCAGGTTGAAGTGAGTGGATTAACGCAACACCCCTACCTCAACAGGCTCTGCATGACCTGCTGGTCTAAGGATCGTTCTATTCCCTTGAGCTGGAATGGCTCTTTAGTTCCCATAGGAACTTTCACACATATAACCACAGGTCCTTCTAGGGTTTACACCTACGTAGACAAGCACAAGACGCGAACCTTCGCACCACATGACCAACCGGTGTGACCACGGTCTTCACACGAAAAGGTGTTTCAGGTTTTGCGACTTCACAATTTCTGTTGTGAGTCCCTCTGACTCCTTCAATCCCCGAAACCCCGAAAAGGGCTGACGGGTCCACTAGCTCCTCCCTTATGCCTCAACCATATGACCTCAGTGACGTTCTGGGGTCCACCTCCGAGCACGTTGGGATTTCACAACTCGTGAGTTCACGATGCAACCTTTTCTCTTTTTCCCAAAGTCTGAACTTATGACTTCTTCTCCTCAGATCGATGACCCTAAGATTTCCATGATCTGATGGTCCCGATTGTATCGGAATTTCACGTATCGAAATTTCGTAACTCAATATCTCCAAGTCACGACCTTCTCCACACTCTGATTCCCGAAATGCTGAAATCTGAAAACACAATATCAACGACTCCCGTTGATCCATATCTAACGGTGACTATTCCTCCTGAGCTTGTGAGTGTTGACAGACACTCAGCCTTAACTTCTTTGTTGATCCACTGGATCCAATGGTCCACGACGAATCGATAGTTCTCCTCCTAAGAATTTCAACTATCCGTTCAAGTTCTCAATGCTCCTAGAAAAATAACTCGGCGCATCCTTTCTGAACTTGATTTCTACGAGGTGACTTCAACCCTCGTCTTCCCTTTGAATGCTTCGAAGTCTCTATCCCTCCTGAGCTTGGTTCTTGCTGCAAACTCAAGGATTCCAAGGGATTATGCCCGCACTCCTTGCGGCGTTCATGGTAACCTCTGATTATCTGAACTTCTAACTCCGTGCACTCCTTGCGATAAAAGTTCTTCAACCATTCACTGGATTGGAAAAGTCTAAGACTTCAACCTGCCTACACACATGTTACACATCAAAATTACTCACTTCAATAGTGTCGCAAGTGTCGTCATTACAAGTGTTTTAAGTGTCGCATATTGACCACAAGTGTCGCAAGTGTCACAAACATCATACTGCCATCTTGCCTATGTCATTCCTCTAGCGACATCATAAGGACACTTAATACACCTCAAAAGCTAGTTTGGAAGAAGAGAAATCAGTTGACAAGGAGTACAAGCCTTTTGCCACTGAAAAGACCACTCAAATATCAATTTTGGGAGGGAGTGCTCCCCTACCCACTGCCAGGGACTGCCAGCGCTCCCTGGGCCTCTTTGGGGGAGTGATACAACGCTCTGTGCCCCCTTTTGGGGGAGTGCTACAACGCTCTGTGCCCCCTTTTGGGGGAGTGCTACCCTTTTTTGGGCGAAATTTGGTTTGTTGGAGGAAATCAGGGGACAATCCCCTTAATATATGAAGGTAGTTGGGTTCAAATATTGGGTCAAAGCATGATCTTAGGGAAGATCCTCAACTGAAGGAGAGGAATCCTCAACTTATCCCAAATATCTCTCAAGTGGTTGGGCCTCTCCAAGGTTATATAAGGAGGCCTTCTCATGGTGAAAGGTACAGAAGACACTAGAGATTGATACCAAACTTATGATCCTATAAGTGGTATGAACATAAAAGATTGGAGATATGAAACTTATGATCTCATAAGTGAGATGTCATCAAAGCAATCAGTGTAGATTACTTGAGCAAAGGGGTTGGACAAGGAGAACTGGAAGAATCTGTCGCACCTTCATCAAAGGATTGTAAGTACTTTTACTTGTTCTCATTAATAATCAATGCTTGGCCTGTTTCTTTCAAATTTATGTTTGTTCCACATGAATTTGTCTTCAGTAGATAGATCTGTATTTGAGCTAATATCAATACAATAGGAAGTTCTTTGTATCTTTGTTTGTTCTACAGGACCTATTGAGGAGCTCAGAATTGGAGCTCAGCTTGGACTTTGCGAGGAAAAACCTCGTTAACAAGGTACATATCCCTCTTCTTCCTCTTTGTATATTAGCTTAATTAGATCTAAAAAGGATGTCAGTGTCCATGTTAAGAACTTTTTTGTCTTGGCCTTAAAAKTCTAGAGACCAAGAGGGAATATGCTTGTCCGCAGGAGGATTCACCTGTAACAACACACTTTGCACGGCTCTGTGCTATACTTTCACTCCTGCTGGTATGAGAACAACGGTATCTCTTCTAAGCTTTTCTGAGGTAAAACTCAGAATCTTGTCAACGCACTCCTTGCGGACTTTCACTGCACTCCTTGCAGGAATTATCAGGACAAGAAACAATTGAAACTCATACTCCCCCTCTCACATACTTCATACATTCAACATGAAATCATACATATACACACAACATTGAAACAAATTCATAACAGAGCATATAAGAAAACTGTAAACATACCATTCAATAGATGCAAACAATATTCATCACAACACCATGAGATTGAGTCAAAGAATTCCTTTATTAACTCAAGCATTCTTGTACATGGGTCCTATAGCAAAAACTATCTGCTTATACAACTTCTACAATCTTTGTTCTTCTCTTCTCTCTCTTGCTCTACAACTCTACAACTTAGTTACAATGAGAATAATCTCCAATACAATACATACCAGGGAGCTTTCTAGAGTTTTCCCTCCTACAACTCTAACTATATAATCGAATTAAAAACTCTACAACTACTTTACATTTATTACAATAAATGCCTCCAACAAACAGATGAGAGCAACTGGTCATGATCTGCATTACAATCCCCAAACCATAAAAGAAAAAATATCTTCCCAGATATTACATTAATTTTTTATCTTTTCAAATTCAAAACATTCTCAAAATGTGCGCTGGTGCGTTTCCAGTTGTCCTTCCGCTTCTACGCTTGCTTTGATGGCAATGCTCCATGTTTTTTAATATCCACTTTGCTTTCCCAACCAACATCTTCAATCGGGTGTCCCTTCCATTTTACCAAGTATTCAAAATACGTCTTTCTCCGGGTCTTCTTGCTAACTCTCTGGTCAATGATCTTTTCCATCTGCGGATTTTCAGCGACAGGCATTTATTTGACCCACTTAACTTCCTTCTGATCCTCTGATCCCTCTGTTTCATTTGGCCTGTAAGGAGACAGATCTGCTACATTGAATATGGGCAATATTCCTACCCCATCTGGCAATTCTATCTCATAAGCATTTGCCTCAAATTTCCGTAAAATCTTACATGACCCTATCTTTTTCATTTTCATCATATTATATGTTCCCCTTGGGAATCTTTCTTTTATCAGATGCGCTAATACCAAGTCTCCCACTTCGAATTGAAGCTCTCTTCTGTGTTGATATGATCTACGCTTATATTCCTAGTTGGAACTCAGCAACCGCTCTTTAATCTTACTGTGGAGCTCTTGCATCTCTGCTGCAAAATCTTCTGCTCCAACACTTTTGAACTCATTTTTCTCCAAGTCTCTTAACTCAGATATGCCTCTTGGTTGCATTCCATACATTATCTAGAATGGGCTTTGTCCTGTGCTCTGGTTAGGTGAGTCATTATATGCAAATTCTGCTTGCGGTAGAATCTGATCCCACTGACTATGATGTTCAACTACTAAACTCCTAAACAAGTCCCCTAAACTTCGATTTACTACCTCAGTCTGTCCGTCCGTCTCAGGGTGATATGTTGAGATAAAAGATAATTATGTCCCCAACTTCTTCCATAGTGTCCTATGTTAGCGATAATTCTCGTCCCAGGCTCGAGGGCACCCAGACCTGCAGGTTGCGCAGGAAACACCCAAGCACGGCACAGGAGAATCCCTTTTTCAGTAGCGAGTCAAGCGAGCGAGCAAAGTTTTGTTGTCGACAGCCGAGATCCAGCCTACAGAGTTAATCGACAGTCATCAGGTTTTCAGGGCTGTCAAGTTTCCCAGGGTTTAGCACGAAGGGAAGCGCCAATGGTTCAAAGCAAATATGGATCGTTCGATCTCGTTGGGACAGGTGGCAGCCAGTCGACATATCGGGGATCAATGATTCGAGAGACAAGGAGTTGTCCGTTCATTGCATTTGAAATCACCGATCAGCGAAGCTCCGAAAGTGCCTTTGGCGCCTAGCCCAGGGTCTTAGCCCCAGGTCACGTCAAGCGAGCCTGCAAATGGGGGGAGCCCCCTATATAATAGCGTATTATCTGGGTCGTTCATCTGAGGGACACGTGGCACACATCCGTGTCACGTCGACATTCAGGAGTTCGAGGGGTACGCGCTCCTCGCCCCTTAACTTCTCGAAACCTCGAACCCTGAAATGTCGATAGCGCCCAGATTCGGGCCCGTGGTTTTGGCACCTAGTCGTAAAGGAGCAAGCCTGGAGGAGGGGCGCTTATGTTTGACATTTGGCCACTCGGGTCCCAAAGCACCGAAAATCCATCTCAACCGTTCATTTTGGAGGGACGCGTGGTGACTGTTAGGTCCTCCCGGTATTTTGCCCATCGCGACTTTGAAAGAGAAAGATCTTAATCCTTTCAAATCCGCGAACCCCGAAGCATCGACAACTCTCTGGTAGATAGGCGTAGGGTCACAGCCCGTGGTCACTCTAGGGAGTAGAAGGGGTTGTATGGGGAAGCCAAAGGCGCCGAATTTAGATTCAAAGAGAGGGGGCAGTACATTCTCCAGGCGCCGATTCGACGTGAAATCCCAGTAGCTGCCAGGAATGAATGCAGAAAAGAGAGGGTGGTTGAGGCCTCTCCTCAGCCATTAATTGCAAATTATGGATGTCTCAGCTGAGGGCCTACCCAAGATGGTCCTCTGTACTGGTTATTTTCATGAAGGTCGCGCCAAGTCCTCAACTCGTCAGGAAAGCCTGCACACGCTAGCTCGACACTTAATAGCTCAGCTACTCCCCTTGTTGGAGCCGCGCGCAGTTAAGATGGTGTCTGTCATAGGCGCACGATCGTCCAGTCTGCATGCGCAGACTGTCGGAAGGCATGCAGACACAATATTTTAATTGCAGTATCTCGTTTTCGCTGCTGTGTTTTGTTTTGAGTATATGTAGGCGTTTTCTCCATTTTTGGAAGTATCGATGGTTGAGCAGAGCTCCCTACTGTAATGTTTTAGCAGTTATTCTAGCTTTCAGCTTATGCATCTGTATATGAGATTTCTTGTTTTATGACAGACAGTTCTTCTTACTCCGTCTAATTTTCATCTTATGCTAAGAGGGTTTGTGAACGACTGACTCGCGCGAATTGTTGCAGTTCTGTTATGATAAAGGATTTCTTATTACATAATTGTGTCCTCTGGCTTTGCGTTTGAATGCAAGCCAATCTTGTGTTTAAATGCCTTCTTCTACAGTCTGTTAGAAACCTGTTGTTTATAACAGACCTCTTCTTTTCTCTTGTACAAGTCTTCCGCCTGTTCACCCTTTACTACAGCTCACTGTCTGAAATTTACGCAAGACCTCACTTGCTCATGCATACCTGGCCTGGTTTCAGAGTTGGAACGCTATTGTTTTGAGTTTCCCTCCATTCAATCACCCATCTATAAACAACCGTGACATAAAACTGATGGGCGTCGGGCTCTTCTCCTGCTAGAAATCCAGGAGTGACTTCTGACGCTAACATTTTCGGCGCCGTTGCCGGGGACGAAGTTGAAGATTTTCCCTGGGCAGAACATCATTGAGCTTCTGATTCTGAAGGTGCATCAAACATCAGAGCCCTTAAAGATTGCTACTGTGCACCTGGCGAATCCACTGTGGCGACTCCATTGTTTCCACATCACTGTTTCAGCTGTAACTACTGTTAGCACACCTGAAAGCTGACCCTAAGGACCTTTCTCGAGAAGGTTTCAGCAGTTGCTTTCTCATCCTGAGAAGCTTCCTAGGATAATGACAATGTTAAGATCTAGCATTTGATGATGAACAAGGACCAGACACACTTGAAGCTGCGCACCTTTCACCTGGCGAATCCATGATTCGAGGATCGATTGGCAACTCCACTGGTTCGATATGGAGAAAATTCTGGCTCAAAGGTTTGCTTTCTGTGACTTTTCTCAGATAATCAGTTCTCCTAATACACTTCCTGATAGAGACCAATGGGAAGATTTCCTCCCTGAATTTCATGCGGCAAGTTGGGAGGAACCAGCTGATCATTTACTAGACTTACATGAGGCTATCCACCGACACCATATCACGCATGAGGATGTCCAGATTAAGCTCTTCAAGTATTCATTGAAGGGAGATGCTCTTGAGTGGTGTCGATCTCTTCCTGTTGTGAGCATCCACTCTTTAACAGGTTTTCATACAGCTTTCAATTCTTTTTGTAAAGATTACTATCCAGCTGATTGTTTGTATGAAAATTGTTGTGAAGAATTTTCTTTGCTTCGTGAAGCCCTTACTGTGGAGGAAAGCATCTGCTGTAAAAAATTGAGGTGTTGAATGATATGAGTGGTGTTAGCTAGAGAATGGAAGCATCTGACATCATATCGGATGCGTCTTTTCTTTTAGATGTTCATAAAGATCAACACGCCTCTTGTGGAGATTTTGAGTTTGTAGAGCAGATGTGGTCCATGGTAGGTGGCTCACCTAAATGTCGGATTGAAGCAGATATTCCTAGCAACCCGGTTTCTGAGGAAGGAGACCTTCCTGTTTGTAAAGAAGAGATTATTGTGGAAGAGGTTTCCTCTCTTTTTCTCCAGGGAGTTTCTCACGATATATGTTTACCTGGGATTAACGAGGAAAAGATTACGTGTGAGCAGCCAGAAGCAGTGAGTCCCACTGTCCCTGAAACGGATATTTTTGATGGGATCACCATTCTGGAGGAGGATCATATCCATGAAGGACAGGCCCTTTTTGATGAATATTATAGTGATGATGAGCAGCAAGCTTACCCTACATTCGATCACTATGAACATACTGAAGAGCCAGTCGGCAAGCAGAATCACCCCATGGTCCCTATTTATGATGAATATGAATCGGACCTGGAGGAGAGCCAACAAGAAGAGGAAAAAGAACCAGAGGGGCAATCTGCCCTTTGTTTAGAGCCAGTTAGTGAGCAGCCACCACCCTAGATCAGCGAGCCTACTTCAGTTATTCACCCACCTGTGGTTATCAGAGACATTCGGCCGCGTGTGAACAATTGTGTATCAGAAGAGGTTGTATGTCACCAATTCCTTGGAAATGGCCACTCATTCGATGACCCTGTCTGCAAATACATGGAGTGGCATTTCCCCTATGCCTTGGAACTGCCCTATTTCATCTCAACTTCACCCTGTGAAGAGAAGTTGAAGAGTGTAGCCGTTCTGCTGTCACGGTTACAGTATCTGTTGGTGATCATCAACAGAAGGAAGGAGCTTCTATCCAGGAAGCTGCTTGAATGGCTATGGTGGAAGTTTTCTTTCACCTAGCCCATGTAAAGTGTTTTATTAGTTTAGGATTGTATATAAATAAGCTCCTTTGAGCATGTATCTTTATTTTGTTGCTTTTATTTTTTGGCTTGTATTTTCAGCAGCGGGATGTTTTGAGCCTGACTCCATAGCCCAACAGCAAGGCACTGAAGCTATGGGTGAGTTCTTAGAGCATCGCAGGGACGACTCTATCCCCCATGGAGCCTAATGTTAGCGATAATTCTCGTCCCGGGCTCGAGGGCACCCAGACCTGCAGGTTGCGCAAGAAGCGCCCAAGCGCAGCACGGGAGAATCCCTTTTTCAGTAGCGAGTCAAGCGAGCGAGCAAAGTTTTGTTGTCGGCAGCCGAGATCCAGCCTACAGAGTTAATCGATGGTTATCGGGTTTTCAGGGCTGTCAAGTTGCCCGGGGTTTAGCACGAAAAGCAGCGCCAATGGTTCAAAGCAAATCTGGATCATTCGATCTCGTTGGGACAGGTGGCAGCCAGTTAGCGTATCGGGGATCGGTGATTCGGGAGACAAGGAGTTTTCCGTTCATTGCATTTGAAATCGTCGATCAGCGAAGCTTCGAAAGCGCCTTTGGCGCCTAGCCTAGGGTCTTAGCCCCAGGTCACGTCAAGCGAGCTTGCAAATGGGGGGAGCCCCCTATATAATAGCATATTATCTGGGTCGTTCATCTGAGGGACACACGGCACACATCTGTGTCACGTCGGCATTCGGGAGTTCGAGGGGTACGCGCTCCTCGCCCCTTAACTTCTCGAAACCCCGAACCCTGAAATGTCGATAGCACCCAGATTTGGGCCCGTGGTTTTGGCACCTAGTCGTAAAGGAGAAAGCCTGGAGGAGGGGCGCTTATGCTTGACATTTGGCCACCCGGGTCCCAAAGCGCCAAAAATCCATCTCAGCCGTTCATTTTGGAGGGACGCGTGGTGACCGTTAGGTCCTCCCGGCATTTCGCCCATCGCGACTTTGAAAGAGAAAGATCTTAATCCTTTCTCATCCGCGAACCCCGAAGCACCGACAACTCTCTAGTAGATAGGCGTAGGGTCACAACCCGTGGTCACTCTAGGGAGTAGAAGGGGTTGTACGGGGAAGCCAAAGGCGCCGAATTTAGATTCAAAGAGAGGGGGCACCACATTCTCCAGGCGCCGATTTGACGTGAAATCCCAGTAGCTGCCAGGAATGAATGCAGAAAAGAGAGGGTGGTTGAGGCCTCCCCTCAATCATTAATTGCAAATTATGGATGTCTCGGCTGAGGGCCTGCCCGAGATGGTCCTCTGTACTGGTTCTTTTCATGAAGGCCGCGCCGAGTCCTCAACTCGTCAGGAAAGCCTGCACATGCTAGCTCAGCACTTAATAGCTCAGCTACTCCCCTTGCTGGAGCCCGCGCAGTTAAGATGGTGTCTGTCATAGGTGCACAATCGTCCAGTCTGCATGCGCAGACTGTCGGAAGGCATGCAGACACAATATTTTAATTGCAGTATCTCGTTTTCGCTGCTGTGTTTTGTTTTGAGTATATGTAGGCGTTTTCGCCATTTTTGGAAGTATCGATGGTTGAGCAGAGCTCCCTACTGTAATGTTTTAGCAGCTATTCTAGCTTTCAGCTTATGCATCTGTATATGAGATTTCTTGTTTTATGACAGACAGTTCTTCTTACTCCGTCTAATTTTCATCTTATGCTAAGAGGGTTCGTGAACGACTGACTCGCGCGAATTGTTGCAGTTCTGTTATGATAAAGGATTTATTATTACATAATTGTGTCCTCTGGCTTTGTGTTTGAATGCAAGCCGATCTTGTGTTTAAATGCCTTCTTCTACAGTCTGTTAGAAACCTGTTGTTTATAACAGACCTCTGCTTTTCTCTTATACAAGTCTTCCGCCTGTTCACCCTTTACTACAGCTCACTGTCTGAAATTTACGCAAGATCTCACTTGCTCATGCATACCTGGCCTGGTTTCAGAGTTGGAATTCTATTGTTTTGAGTTTCCCTCCATTCGATCACCCATCTATAAACAACCGTGACATAAAACTGATGGGCGTCGGGCTCTGCTCCTGCTAGCAATCCAGGAGTGACTTCTGACGCTAACATCCTCAAAAAATGACCAACAAATTTGGTATCCCTGTTCAAAACAATACTCTTGGGTAAGCCATGAAGTCAAACAACTTCTCTGAAAAACAGATTTGCAATGTGTATTGCATCATTGGTTTTCTGACATGGAATAAAATGTGTCATTTTTTAGAATCTATCGACTACCACAAATATGGAATCACAACTTTTATGTGTCCTTGGCAGTCCTAACACAAAATCCATGCTTACCGCGTCCCACGACCTCTCTGGTACCAACAATGGTTGATACAATTTTATATTTTGTCTTTTCCCCTTTGCATGCTGGAAAATTTTGCATCTGTTCACAAATTGCTTGACATATGTCCTCATCCTTGGCCAATAATACAAACTGTTCAGTTGGGCGAACGTTTTGTCATGGACGAAATGTCCAGCCAATCCTCCACTATGTTTTTCCTTTAGAAGATTCTCTCTCATGAAACTCTTTGGGATACACAATTGATTTCTTTTGAATAATAATCCATCCTGGATCAAGTATTCAATCCATTGGCTTCTGTCTCTCAGAACAAGATTCTCACATGCTTCATAAGCATCCTTAAAATCTGAATCACTCTGTACATATCCTTAAGGCTATCAAAACCTAAGGTCTTCACACGAAACTCCTGCAGAATCAAACATTTCTTGCTCAATGCATCAACAACCTTGTTAGCAGTTCCATAAATGTGCTTTATAACAAAAGTAAAGTTCTGCATAAATTCAATCCATTTTTCATGTTTCTGGTTCAATTTTTCTTGTCTGGTTACAAATTGTAAAGCATGGTTGTCGTTGTACAAAACGAACTCTTTTGGAACCAAGTAGTGCCTCCATTTCTTCAGCGCCTGTATGATTGCATATAACTCTTTATCATACGTGGAGTATTTCATCTTGGCATCATTCAGCTTCTCACTGAAGTATGCAACTGGTTTATTGTGTTGACTTAAGACTGCTCCAATCGTGAATCCACTTGCGTCACATCTCACTTGAAATGTTTTACTAAAATCTGGCAGAACCAGAACTGGCTGTCCAATTATCTTCTCCTTCAACAACTTGAAACTTTTCTCTGCTTCCTCTGTCCAATGATTTTTTTTTTATTGTGTCCATCATTGGTGCAGAAATTCCACTAAAATTTCTTATGAACTTCCTGTAAAAACTGGCTAATCCATGGAAGCTTCTAACTTCAAAGATATTCCTCAGTGATGGCCATTCTTTGATTTCTTTTACTTTCTCAGGATCCATCTTCAACTCATTCGAAGAGATCACAAAACCTAAATAAACAAGCTTTTTCTTCATGAAAGATGACTTCCTCAAATTTATCAGCAATTTCTCTTGCTGCAACCTCCTCATCACTAGAGTTAGGTGTCTCAAATGTTCCTCCTCGGTCTTACTGAAGATTAGTATATCATCAAGATACACAATTACAAACTTTCCAATGAAATCTTTCAAGACTTCGTTCATTAATCTCATGAAAGTACTTGGCGCGTTCATCAAACCAAATGGCATGACAAGCCATTCATACAACCCTTCACTCATCTTGAATGTTGTCTTCCATTCATCACCTTCCCTCATTCAAATTTGATGATAACCTCTTTTCAAATCAATCTTTGAAAAAAACTTTGCTCCACTCAAGCTATCCATCAAGTCATCCATCCTCAGTAAACAAAATCTATACCTGATGGTGATTTTGTTTATAGCCCTCGAGTCTGTACACATTCTCCATCCACCATCATTCTTTTGACTTAACACTATTGGAACAACGCATGGACTCAAGCTTTCTCTAATCAACCCTTTGTCCATCAAACCCTGGACTTGTTTCTTGACTTCTTCATTATCCCGCGGCATCAATCTGTACGCTGCTTTATTTGGTAAACTCGCTCCTGGTATAAGGTCAATGTGATGGCTTATACTTCTGATGGGTGGCAACGAACAAGGTAAATTGTCCACCACTATATCAGTAAATTCCTCCAACATTTCCTGAATTTCCTCAGGTAGATCATCCATCGAAGTACTAGTCAAAATGACTCTAGGTTTTCTCACCACAACAAACTGCATGTCTTCTTCTTTCTTGACTTCATCCAGAAGTTCCTTCCCACTCATGAGAAGTACAGTGTTGCTTGCTTCCGCTTTCGCCTTCTTGTCTTCAATCAAAAGCAACATATGCGTCCTACCATTCTTCTCCAAGGTATAGGTGTTCTTTCTCCCATCATGAACAACATTCCTGTCATATTGCCACGGCCTCCCCAACAAAATATGATAGACATCCATGGGAATAACATCACATAAAATCTCATCCATGTATCCCCCTATCTTAAATTCAACTAAACATTGTTTAGTGACTGTTACCTGATGTCCTTTTTGCAACCACGAAACCTTGTATGGACTTAGATGTTCAACTGTCTCTAATTCCAGCTTCTCCACCATTTTTGTGGATACTAGATTATTTGTACTTCCACTATCCACAATTACCTTGCATACCATATCCTTGGTCTTGCAAGCAAATCTAAACAAATTGTTTCTATGGACTAGGTTCTCTATCTCCTTCTCTGGTTTCAAGATAACTTTCCTCATCATTAAGGATCTTCCGCCTTCTACATCTTCTGCCTCAACATTTCGCCTCTACGCTTCTGAAATGTGAGCTTCTCCTCCTCCATCCCTTTTTTTATCAGGACATTCAAAAGACTTGTGTCCAATCTTTCCACAGAAAAAACACTTCATTTCACCACCTGTACCTCTTCCTCTTCCTCTGGCTCGAGGAAAAGTGTTCCTACGGCATAATCTCCTCCTTGTGAGCTTCCTCCTCTTTCTGGGTGGTTATGAGGTTTCTTTTCTTCATCCTTGGGCTTCTGTACTCTGTCTTGGGCAATTTCTTTGCCTCTGCTCTAACTTCGACCTCTGCCCCTTTGACCTTGTTTTCGGGCCAATTTCACTTCTGCCTTTGAAGCAATTTGATAAGCATCTTCCACATTTTTGATTGTCACCATACTCATCTCATCTTGAATTTCATATCTCAATCCATTCATGTATCTGGTGAATTTTTCATCATCACTCTCATGAGGAATTGCTCTGATGTTGAGTCTGTAAAACTCCTCAGTGTATTCCTTCACTGTCATCCCCTTCTGTCTCAAATTTTGCATTCTTCGAAACAGATTAATTTGGTAATCTCTGGGTATAAGCTTGGCTTTCATTTTGGCGACCATCTTATCCCAACTTTTGATTCTTTGATTGACTTTGCAACGCCTGCCAGTCTGCAGTTCATCCCACCACAATGTTGCACGCCCTTTCAGTCTAGTGACAACATGTTTTACTTTCTTATCTTCTTCGATATCCTCATAGTCGAAGTATTTGTCCAGAGCTCTAAACCAATCTAGCAGCTCCTCAACGTCTAAGTTGCCTTCATACATCAGGATGTCCATTTTTGCTCTGGCACCTATTCTTGCAACAACTTTGAATAGACGTTCCTCTGCAACATCTTCGGCTACAACTTCTTCTTCGGCTCCAACCTCATTTTCGCTTTCAGCCTCACTGACATCTCCAATATCAGTTGTTCGTCTCTATGTTGTCTCCATATCATCTAATCGAGCACGAAGTTCTCTCATTTCCCTTTCCACAACTGGATCGGGCATGGGTCTATCTTGACGTCTTCTGGGTGGCATTATTTAAATCTGTTCCATGCAGAATTCAAATCACAACTTACCTTCTGTCTCCCTTGCTTACAAAAAATAATGATTGTAAGCTCTGATACCACCTGACGCAACACACCTACCTCAACAGGCTCTACGTGACCTCCCGGTCTAAGGATCGTTCTATTACCTTGAGCCAGAATGGCTCTTTAGTTCCCACACGAACCTTCACACATATAACCACAGGTCCTTCTAGGGTTTATGCCTATGCAGACAAGCACAAGGCGTGAACCTCCGCTCCACGTGACCAACCGGTGTGACCACAGACTTCACCCGAAAAGGTGTTTTGGGTTTCGCGACTTCACGATTCCTGTTGTGAGTCCCTCTGAATCCTTCAATCTCTGAAACCCTAAAAAGGGCTGACAGATCCACTAGCTCCTCCCTTATGCCTCAACCATATGACCTCAGTAACGTCCTGGGGTCCACCTCCGAGCGCGTCGGAATTTTGCGACTCGTGAGTTCACGATGCAACCTTTTCTCCCTTTCTCGAAGTCTGAACTTCCGACTTCTTCTCCTCATATCGATGGCCCTAAGATTTCCATGATCTGATGGTCCCGATTGTATCAAAATTTCGCGTATCGGGATTTCGCAACTCAAGATCTCCAAGTCACGACCTTCTCCACACTCTGATTCCCGAAATGTCGAAATCTGAAATCACAAGATCAACGACTCTCATTGATCTAGATCTAACAGTGACTATTCCTCTTGAGCTTGTGAGTGTTGACAGACACTCAGCCTTAACTTCTCTTCTGATCCATTGGATCCAATGATCCACGATGAATCAGTAGTTCTCCTTCTGAGAATTTCAACTGTCCATTCAAGTTCTTGATGCTCCTGGCCAAATGACTCGGTGCCTCCTTTCTGAACTTGAATTCGACGAGGTGAATTCAACCCTCATCTTCCCTTCGAATGCTTCAAAGTCTCTATCCCTCCTGAGCTTGGTTCTTGTTGCAAACTCAAGGATTCCAAGGGATTTTGCCCGCACTCCTTGCGACGTTCACGGTAACCTCTTATTATCTGAACTTCCAACTCCGTGCACTCCTTACGACAGAAGTTCTTCAACCATTCACTGGATTGGAAAAGTATGAGACTTCAACCTTCCTGCATACACTTTGCACGACTCTGTGCTATACTTTCACTCCTGCTGGTATGAGAACAACGATATCTCTTCTGAGCTTTTCTAGGTAACACTCAGAATCTTGTCAATGCACTCCTTGCGGACTTTCACTACACTCCTTACAGGAATTCTCATGACGAGAAACAATTGAAACTCATACTCCCTCTCTCACAGACTTCATACATTCAACATGAAATCATACATACACACACAACATTGAAACAAATGCATAACAGGGAATATAAGCAAACTGTAAACATACCATTCAATAGATGCAAACAGTATTCATCACAACACCATGAGATTGAGTCAAAGCATTCTTATATTAACTCAAGCATTCTTGTACATGGGTCCTATGAAACAACTATATGCTTACACAACTTCTACAATCTATGTTCTTCTCTGATCTCTCTTGCTCTATAGCTCTACAACTTAGTTACAATGAGAATAATCTCCAATACAATACATACGAGGGAGCTTTCTAGAGTTTTCCCTCCTACAACTCTAACTATCTAATCGAATTAAAAACTCTACAACTACTTTACATTTATTACAATAAATGTCTCCAACAAACAGATGAGATTAACCGCTCATGATCTACATTACAATCCCCAAACCATAAAAGAAAAAATATCTTCCCAGATACTATATTAATGTTTTATCTTTTCAAATTCAAAACATTCTCAAAATGTGTGCTAGTGTGTTTCCAGCTGTCCTTTCGCTTTTGCGCTTGCTTTGCTGGCGATGCTCCTGCATCATGGATTCGAGGAGCCACTTTATGATCGACATCTAAGGCCCAAATAAAGGCCTTGTCTGAGGAAGAAATCTCAAACAAATCAACTTTATGACGGAGATGCATTAATAAACCATAATTGAATTTTATAACTAATACCTCTTTTGGATCGTCGATGTGAAACTGGATGCACAATTTGCAAAAGACATCTATCTAGCTTTGGATAGACTGATTGGATAATTGTCACAGTTGCAACCATCTGGCAAGGAGGGTTTGGTGATAGCCCGGTGGGTAGAAGCGCTCTCAGAGAGCCTAGCTGAATCCACCCCACGTTGTAATGTGTGATGTTTGTATCTCGACCAGGTCACCCCTATCCATAACCTAAGAATAATTCTCCAGCTAAGTGTCCCACCATGTCTACGCAATTCCCTTCAGTTGCAGACCGACGATCTGAAGCTTCATGTCTTTTGTCATCTCAAGACACATACATAAGTATGTGGAAATACTGTGAAGCCAAGAGTTGTCATTCTCACCATTCATTTGGCCTGCAAACTTCGGTAATTGGAAGCATGTATCGAGCTACATGGGTGTTGCAGCTTTGTGTTGTTGCAGACGGAGTAGCTCCTGGAGAGCCATCGTTAAATCCTGAATTGGAGTTGTGGCAGTGGATGTAGAATCCTCTGTAGACGACTCTCTTCGCGACGACATAATTTTCATTCACCACAGTTGTCGATCTGTCACTTGATGTTGTGCTGAAAATCACTGAACTTCTGAGTGCACTAAGAAGGCACCCGATATCCTGAAGAGGGCGTGTGGAGAATGGTGAAAGATGAATGTGCTAGAAACCCTGAGAAGGGCGCACTGGAAGACTTGAGAAGGACGTTTGGCTCTGAGAGAAAAACAATTGTTGGATGGCCTCTCTTCTGAATTCTGTCACTGAGCATAAGTTGGCTTGGATCTAGGCTCTGATACCAATTGATCTGTAATCGAGATCAGAAGGACGAACTGGACAGAAAACACATCAAGCATGAAAGGAAACAATAAGACATAGAAAATACCAGTTGTTTATTCAAAATAGAGGAGCACCCTCTTAATACTATGCAGGGTGACTTTTTCCTCTAAAGCCACATGCGGTTAGAAAATAAGTTGATGCTTTATTTCTTTCACGCCCTTTTCAACCGGACTAGCGAGGGATGTTTACAAAGTGACTCACTAACCAAAAATTGACATACTAAATTTTATTCAACATGCCCTGCTCAACTTGAGTGGTAAGGGCAGATTACAATAGAAATTATTGGCAATATGTTAATTCTCTCCTATTGGTTAGTGAAGGAAGGTGGAGGCCCTTCCAAGTGGCCCAGAGAACCAAGTGTTGTTTGAAGTCCTAATACTTAGTGTTACACATAAGGTATGGAAGATGTTGGTGTACTTCGAGATGGTGTGATATTTACACCTTTGAAGTCCCAATACTTAGTGTTACACATAAGATATGGAAGATGTTGTTGTACCTCGAGATGGTGTGATATTTACATAGGTGCAAGTCGTCCATCTTATGTGTTTGTCTTCATAGTTTCCAACATAGTGATACTCCTCCTTTAGGAGATCCAAGAATTATTGTGCTATGTCTAGATCACCTAGACAAAAGAAAAGTGGGCTTTTCATTAAGGTTGTTACTTCCATAGTAAAGTTTTGAAAGATGTTATCACACTTGGATTAGTAAACCAAGGAATAAGGTCTCATGTTAGTGTTACCAAGTTAAGTTGATTATTCTAAACATGAGATAAAGTAGTGACTATGACAACCTTCGCATGTTCGAAATACACTCAATAACAAAAATAAGACATTTCAAAACTTTGCCTTTTTATTATATTTTTTTTTTCCACATAGTAAAAACTTGAACTTTCATGTCTTTGTCTACCAAGTATTTAAACCTGCAATGGTTGAACAATCACTAGTTGCTACATAAAACTCGCAAAACAATGTAACAAGGGCATGTTTGTTGGCACCATTCTTCGAGTTACAATGAATCAGATTTAGCTTAAATTTTTTTTCAGGTTAAAGGTCCGAAATTCATAATTGTGTTGGTTTAAGTTTTATGGGTAGTCATAAATTATTCACTACTTGCCACTTGGAAGACCCATTACTTTTATACCTATCACCCAATCCGAGACCCATCACTTTGTTAGACCACACACCCCAATGGCATAAAGGGTATGCATGGTTGTTGCTAATGAGTTTGAACTTAGTTTAGCTTAAGATTAGACAAGCAAACTAGAGTTCCCTACATAATCCTAATGGCAAAGACTCTCTTGAATAGTAATGTACCAACTAAAAGCAATTCTACCTCATAGTCTAGGAAAACAAAACCTTACCTAGGTTATCCACCCTTTTTATTAAATAACAAATACCAAATTATGTTCATTAAAAAAAAAAATGAACAATAATAATCAAATCACAAACACTTAACTTTTAAAAAAACAAATAATAACATGAAAATTATAGGGAGAGAAGTGTGTTTAATACTAAAAACAACAATAAAATGCTTCATAAGCTCTCAAAACGAACAAAGTCGCAGCACAAATATTTTGTTAAAGGTAAACCTCATTCATGAAAAGAATCCCCAACTTAACTTTCCAAGAAAGGTCAAGTTGCTTAATGGTGGGGCCAAGTGTTTGTGAACGGTCATATTTGTCTTTTATTATAACAACATACGAGGTGTCCATGTATAATTGGACAAAGGTTCTTCTAAATAATGGAGACGCAATTTACGACCTTTTAGAATGTTCCATGTAAATTAGGTTGAAGCTCCGGAACCCAAAACAACTTTTTCAAAATTGTATCAATGTCATTTGGAAGATTCCGTTTGATTCCATGGAAAAAGCGCGCATATATGATTATCATGTCGGTAAAGATTTTCAAAACCCTATGAGGTGTGGATCCCAATTTCACACTAATTTCAACGGAAGCGCAGCTTTGAAATTCGGTCATAAAATCTATCGACCGCCCAACGTCCGATATTTAGTGCCTTTAGGGTATGTATATCATCCCACTATGGAAACAATGTATCTAGAAGGTATTACCAATTATGTTCTAGAAGTAAGGTGAGGAAGGGTGAAAGATTCAATCCAAAAACATTTTCAACATTTTCACTAGGGATAGTGTAAGGTCCACATTATAGTGATTCAAAAATTTTTGGCGGGTTAAGAGTTGTCTTTTTTACAATTGTGATCATACCTAATTATTAGATTGGAAATTGTGTGAACTTTAATGTTGATCATGTTGTTGCTTGTATTTTGCATTATTTTTCTTCAAAACACTGTAAACTTTATTGTTGGATGCGCTAGATCCATTTAACAAATTTGGTTTATCTATTTGTCTCATTTTGAGCATGGGGACTCTCCCTATGTAGATGTAATGAGCAAAGCTACAATAATTGGGGAAAATGGTTGGAACTCTAGACACACATAAAAATGGATGTGTTCAATAAAATTGTGAAGAGTCTTGTTGTAGATGCATTGAACATATGGATGGTTTTCGTCCCATGTGTGTGGATGCTTGGAGTTGTGCATTCCGAGAATATGTACAATCATCATGTTGATCAACTTTGTCTTTCCATAAATTTGGGGATGGAAGGCAATCAATTTGGTCTTCGTAATGGACCAAATGCTAGACTAGAATATACTAAGGAACAAGTTGTCACTATCAAGCATAATGATCTTTATCAACTTAAATTGAACCCAAACATGCTTGCAAAAGAGCTTAAGAGTGGTTTTTGTTGTGCCACTATTCTTGCAAGGTGCCAAAATTGCCATCTTATAGCACTTATCAACAATCACACAAACATAATTGTAACCATGCTTGGTTGATTGGGATAATTGATGTAAAATTAATGGAGATTGACTCCCAAGACTTATCTAGAGTGGGAGATGATTTTCTTTTCTCCTTTTGACTCAACAATAAAGAGGACAAATCTCCCAGATTGAGAGAATGTCTTCTTGCATTGCATGGTAAACAACATGATGCTTCTACATATATGGTTGTCATAAAAGAACATCACAAACCTCAAGTGAGGCAACATCACAGACTCAACAATAAAGAGGACAAATCTCCCAGATTGAGAGAATGTCTTCTTGCATTGCATGGTAAACAACATGATGCTTCTACATATATGGTTGTCATAAAAGAACATCACAAACCTCAAGTGAGGCAACATCACACAATACCTCATATTTGAAGGCTTTGATGTGATATTGTAGGTGACATTGGGGACTAATGTGGATGTCTCATCCTTGGATTAGCTTATCAACATTATATCTTTTGGGATTCAATGTCATTGTTGGCTTCATCTTCTTGGTGATCTCCACTAAGATCATGTTCTTCTAGTTGCCACTATCAACAATGAAATGTAGTAGTGTCCCCTTCACCCACCTTTGTCAGTGGAAAAGCCATTATACTTCCTTAGGTTCCTTTGCTTCTTCTTGTTGGACCTTTGTAGTGGCAATAGTAACTTTAGGTTTTATGTTGATGCTCCATTTTCCCCCATCCATCATCTCTAATGATGTCAAGGATGAATCAAATCCTGAGGCTTTCAACTCAACAAATACAAATTGTCAAGCACAACATTCATCATTGTTGTACCAAGAGAATTTATGGGTGTCACACCATTTGCACGTATCCTCCTTCAATTTCATGTCCTTTGTTATGAGAGTAAGTGCTACCTTTACCTTTCTTTTGTTATGGAAAATTTTCAGCCCCAAACTCTTTTTAACCCTTCTGCCAATTTTTTTCTCATTCTTGGCTACATGATTGTGAGCGGCTCCTAACAAAGAGATGTCCCCAAAGTCCATTTTGATTTGGATGTATCTATGTAGACCACTATGACATTTGAGAACAAAGTCTTGTTCTAAGTCCCAATACCTATTGTTACACATAAGTTATGGAAGATGTTGGTGTACTTTGACATAGAGTGATTTTTACCCAGGTGCAAGATTGTCCATATTATGTATTTGTTTTCATAGTTTCCAACAAAGTCATACTCCTCCTTAAGGACATTGACAAAATCCCTCCAAGTGGGTTCTACCCCATATCTTTCATAATAATCTCTAGCATATTCCACACAGTGTGTGTTCCACCAATGTTTGACACAGGGAAGATATTTTAGAGGTGCAAAGGTAATATTCATATTGTTGGAAAAGTTTTGAGCAAAGAAATAACCCTCTAGCTAATTTAACCATCTCTCAAAAGCCTTTACATCTATCTTTCCTTTAAATGGAGTGATATACAAATTAACTTGTACTTTGAAGGGTGTTGTTCCTTCGAAATGATTTCTTGTTGAAGATGCTTTCATTGCTACCGAGAGTTATCAAAGGATTTGGGTGAAATTATCCATCATCTTGATCCTATGTCTCTCGATGGATTCCTAGATAAAAAAGTGATGGGATCTCCTAATTAGTTTTCTTTCTTTAGTTCTTCAAAGGTCATGAGGAAGATCTTCACCAAGTTTAGTGAGCTCTCCCTATACTTTTACCTCATGAAGAACTTGCATGGAAAAGCAACAGAGAGAAAATTGCTATGATACCACTGATCTAGATTACGTTGAGAAAAAAATAAAAGATAACATTAACTAGGAATTAACGCAAAGATAAAATGAAAACCAAATTATATCATTGAAAGAATGGTGAAATTTTTTGTACAAATACAATGGCTAGAATGGTGGTAGCTATCTCTAAGAAGAGATTTGTTTTCTACACTTATTCCCAAAAAGGCCCTAACAAGAGATTATAAACTACAATTTAATGCCCAGAAATTCCCTCTTAGCAAAAACCTTAAGATGAAAGTGTCCTAACCTTAACATGAAGTTAGGGAAAAGTGTGCACGTTGAGTTGGAAAACACTGAGCCATTTGGGAAAAAAAGGGGAGTCTTGTTGGGACCATAATTTTGTACTCTTGTTCTCTTTTAGGTATTATTTAGCTCATTTGAAAGTTAATTTGCATATTGATTCAAATGCCCAACCATTATATGTAAGAACCTCAAAAAACACATGGGAAGGCCAAAAAATGCATCGAAAATTTAGTGCTCCAAAACTGCAAATTTTAGGATAATTTCTAACGAGTCTTGTTCAACCACATAGATCAAATTCCCATTGTAGAGATTTTTTTATCTAAATAGTTTCAAACACAAAAGCATGTCGGGAAATTGTTTAATGAAACCCCTACACTATGATTTCATTGGGAAGAGGGAGTTCAAAGTTTTGTGAAGTCTTTAGCAAGGTGGACATTCACTTTAGACATAGACTATGGATTCAACTGCTGATACAAAGAAAAATATTCGCCTAAAGGAGGATTTCCCTTGGGTTAATAGTGATTTCACTTTGTCGGTAAGTAGTTATAAGATCATTGTTTGATATGTGAATATAACTTTAGAATGAATTCCACCTTACAATTTGGTGCTTGCATGAAGTCACCAAAAAAATGGGGCACACTCCTCTGCTAATCTTCCAAATGCTTCCACAATTACTAGGGTTATCATAAAATCCTCCTTTCAAAGAAAGTTTCCTTTGTTTGAGGAAATATTGAGAAAATTCCCAACCTATTCTTAGCTTCAGTGGCCAACCACCTATTCCACTGGCGCAAAGCACAATTTTCCATTTTGGTAGTTTTCTACACTTTTTAGGGTCTTGAACTTCCAGGGCCATTTTGACGCCTTAAACAACATTTTCTAGGCATGATAGTGCCAAGAAAATAGCCATAGGCATGGTCTGGGCCGACCGGAATGTGTACTTATCGACTAGAGCTTTCCAACGAGCTATCAAGCATGCCAAACATAGATCATATGCAAAAGTTACGACCTCGAGAAGTTGGCATACCAACTAACCCCATTGGGGCCCACAAGCCTTTTGGTGTTTCATCTCCTAGGGTTAGGTTTTTGGATGTTTAGGGTTTCCTCATTGCTTCTTTATGACAAAAAGGCCTTTCGGGCTCATTGTAATGGGCTCTAGTGAATGCATGTAGCTGTCACATCTCTTCTTAGAGATAAGCTACCACCATTCAAGCAAGTTTGTTTCATTCTGCATTTTTACAGTTCAACACATTTCATTTATTAATAGAAGTCAAGTTCCATTGTATCTATGTGTTTTTGTTATAACTATGTATTAAATTCCGTTCCATTTATAAATCCGGATCATGACATTCATCATTCTTGCATTTAGGAATTTTATGGGCGTTATATCATTTCTCTACATCCTTTGACTTAAAGTTCTTCTTATTTGCACTATGCTTGTACTAGGTGTCTCAAAGTTGGTTATCCTTGCTTTTTGCTTTGTTCCAAGAGTTAGGGGCATATTTCTTTTATTGTGGTAGATTTTCGGCCCCAAATTCTTTTTTACACTTGGGCCAATTTGTTGTGGCAAATTTTTAGCCTCAAACTCTTTCTTACACTTAGGCCAAATTATTTCCTCAATCTTGATGATATAAAATTAAGTAGCTCCCAACGAAGAGATGTCCAAAAACTCCATTTTGATTTGGATGTATCTATGTAGGCCACTGCGATATTTGAGAACCAAGTGCCACTTTGATTCCTTGAGTACCCAACTTTGCACGCAAGGTATGGAAGATGTTGGTGTACTTTGACACTATGCTTTCTTTTGGAAGAGGGCGTTTAAAGTTTTGTGAAGTCTTTGACAAGCTAGACTTTCATTGAACATGAAAACTCATGGTTCAATTTCTACTACAAAGAGAAAGGTTCACCTGAAGGTGGGGATTCACTTGGATCATCAATGATTGTGTTTCCCTTAAGCTATTAAACTATCACTATTTACTATGTGAATAAAATTTTAGAAAGAAGTCGACCTTACACTTTGGTGATCGCTTGCATGGATGCACCAAAACAAAGAAGTAAGCTCCACTACTAATATTCCTAACACTTCCACCATGACTAAGGTTATCAAGGATAAAAATCTTCCTTTCAAGGAAATTTTCCCTCGTTTAGAGAAAGCTTACGACAATTTCCAACCTATTCCTAACTTGTCTCCACCCAAGTCCTTGGTACTAGATAGGGCCCTATCCTAGATTCTATTTGGAGATGACTAACCTTAACTCTTAAAATTAAAATAATACGGGTTAACAAGGAGGAGTATTTTCTTGCTCACATGCAAAAGACTTTTTCAATGATGGAATTCTTTTCCAAGTTGAACAAAGCACAAGTTGTCAGCAAAGGGCCTTCGTTTCTAGATGAATTTGCATTTTTTATGAAACTTTGACAACCTTGTTGCAACATATATGCATAAATTATACTAGTGGTCTGAATATGAGTCAAAATACCTAATCCCCAATTGGAATATGAAGTTAGAGGAGGAGTATTTTCTCACTTATGAATTATTTTCTTGCTCACATGCAAAAGACTTTTTCACTATAGAGTTATTTTCCAAGTCAAAGAAAGTACAAGTTGTTGGAAAATATCCTTGGTTTCTAGACGACTTTGGATTATTTATGAGACTTTAGCAACTTTGTAAACTTGTATAAACAAGCTCTACTCACGGTCACAATATAGGTCAAAATACCTAATCTCCATTTGGAATGTTGAAGTTATGAGACCTTAACAAATATTGGAAATTATTTTGGGTATAACCATAATCCTTGGCCACATAACCCCATGAACACGTTTTTACTACCTATACCATGATATGCATTTATGTAATTTAAGCAAAGGTTCTCTTGAGCATTTTGTGCTAAAAAGCGGCAACTAAATACTTGAGTCAACCTCTAGATTGTAAAATACAATGCATTTTGCAGCAAAAAATTGATTTGACCATGGTTACATGGTGGCTTCTTACCCAAAGGTAAAGTCTTCTTTGGATACAAAAAGAAAAACTTGAAAGACCTCTTCGTGGAAGACTAGAAGATGGTAGAATAATTTATGGAATAAATTATGTCTTCATTTTTTGGCAAGAAGATGAACAACTATTAAGTAGAGCCAAATAAGACTCCATGAGACTTTGAACCTACTCCTCAACAATTTCAATTGCTTGAACACTTGAGAGCACTGGAAAATCGTTGTTATAACCATATTTTAGTCAGTGACTCCCCTCTCATTGTGTTCCAAGCACAAAAATCCCTCTAGAATAGTAAATAAAATAGATGAATTACATTTCATTGTCACAAAATGGATTTTGTTTGTTGTTGGTTACAATTGATCATGTCAAATACTTCAATACTATATTGTTATTCGTACTTACATCAAAATTAAGAAAAATATCGAAGAAATTGAAAAAAATGAAGAGGTATGATCTCGTGCTTTTGACTATTGAGTGGTGTCTCCACTTTTATAAATATGTTAAATCAAGACGCGACTTTGCTTGACAAAAAAGCCAATCAAATTTAATTTATAACATGACATAGGGTTTAATATAACTAATCATTCTACCACTTCTAAGTTATAAGTTTCCAAATTATCGTGGATTCAAGTCTACTTAACACATTTGTAAAGAACTTCCATATTGTCAACATCAATTTGGTCCACTAATAACATGATGATAAATCTTATGTTGAACTATACATTTGTAACGACCTCTAAGTCGCTGAATAATTCATTTATGACCGACCCTGAACAATCAAACTTAGAGTAAAATTGAACCTTTCATTAAAAAAAAAAAAAGACAAACATGGCATAACAAACAAAGTATTTCATATGACTAAATTAAGTGACATATTTCATATGATTAAATTTATCTTTATTTAAGAACATTATATTAAAATGATTAACTGAGATGGACTCAAATAGAGAAAACGTGTGGACAACTCCTGGAAAGAGATATTTCATTTAAATCGTTGCCAGTGGTCTATTCTATGTGGCCCTCAAATTCTAAGCAAAAAATAAAGGAGCCACCTCCACTAGATTATTTGTTGACCAGCTCAAGAAACTTCACAAATGTCGTGGTCACTTTTTGACCACACGCCCAGATGTGAACATAAAATTTTCTTATGTTGAAATTGCGTCCTAACTCCTTATAACTTTCCTTCACGTGGTATTTCAAATTTCATTAAAAAGAGTTTAATTAATAAAATGCTTCTCTTGCATTGCAAGCTCACTTGACTTGTCCTCCTTCGTGCGTAAGAGGAAAAACGAATTCAAAGATTTGACTGGAGGAAATACATGTGTGAGAATTTAGTCGGCCAACAAACCAACTTTCACTGCTCTCCTTAAATATTGGAAAGGCAATTTACTACACCGACTTCATGAGTTACACAGTAAAATTGGATGAAAAAATAATCACTCAATACATAGCATTAAATGTTATGTATGCTTTAAATGCTATGCATGCTTAAAGGTATATTAATTAATGTTTTGTATTTGGATGTTTATTGTTTACAAAATGTTACATTAAATTAATAAGGCTTCTCTTTTAGGCTTCTCTTTTATTATTTTTTTAGAAGGTACTAGATAAGTTTCTATCCTATTTTTTTTTAGTGCAGAAGAATTTTTCGTTTATGACATGATTTATAGGTTTAGTGACCTATAAACGTACATGAATAAGCTCTACATATGGATACAAGAGACCCAACGTCTTTTTGGAGGATACAAATGTTATGTGTTTACTTTTTTTTCCATGAAAAAATTAACTCGATTTTATATAGAGTATAAAATCATTTACAAGACGAGATCAAGGACCTTACATAGGAAAGTGTTGGGCAGTCCTCGCATCAAATTCAAAATAGTCACTGTACCAGCAAACTAAAAAACTATCAACACTCTAAAGACAGGTCTAGACTATTATGACCTGCAAACTCAGCACAAGATATAGTATAGATCCAAATGTAGGATAGTCAGCACAGCCATTCAGCAATCAGAAGATGGTCAGTGAAGTTTCCGAGCTTTCGAACCCGCTATCACTATGGAAGAGCACCAGTTTCCCAGCAGCTTCAAGAAGCGCTCTTTTTGAGAGGGCATCAGCCTCGCGGTTGAAAGCTCGAGGAAAATGTTGGAATCTGATGTTAGTAAAGCCCTTGGAGAGTTTACGCGTTTTCTGTTTCCAACAAGCAACATGAACAGCGTTGAGCTTTGACTTGTGAGTAATCCAATCAATGATGACTCGTGAGTCGCCACGGACAAGGAGCTGCGAGATGGACCAAGAGGTAGCAAGATAAAGGGAGACCCAAAGTCCCAAGAGCTCCGCTTTGGTGTTGGTCCCCTGACCACAGTTGAGATACCACTTAGATGTTATGTGTTTACTTGCAAAAGGGTTTTTAACTATGACATTCATTTCCAAGTAAAACATAACATAAATTGTGGGCAAAGTTGACCTTAGTTTTTAAATGGAGTTGCTTAATTTATGAAATTGTGGTGGTCTTGCTTCACCCTTTATACGTAAGCTTTAATGGTAGTCCTAATATGGGCAAAATTACTTCAACTCCATTTGGAATTGAGGCTATAGGATCTCAACAACTACTTGCAATTATTTGGATATGTACATATACTTGGCCACATAAACACATGAGTATGTTTTTACTACTTACATCATGATATGTATTTATGTAGATATAAATAAAGATTGTTAAAAAGTGGTTTCCAAACACTGGATTCAATTACTAGATTGTATAAACATTATGTTTCATTGCAAACTTTGCTTTGAGCATGATCATGTCGTATCTTCCTTTATGAAGGAAAAGTCTTCTCTAGTGCTAAAAAGAAAAACTCAAATATAGACCTTTTAATGGAGAGATTTGAAAATGAAAACCATTGAATAAAGTAAAAAAAGACTCCACATAACTTTGAACTTATTCCTTTAACAATTACAATATGCTCAAATGCTTAACCTACTTCTTCACCAAGCTCCAAGTTTACTCCATTAACAATTACAATTACTCCAACGCTTAAGAGCAATTGACACTCCATTATTATAATCATATTTTAGTGAATGACCTTATAAATTTATTTTTTATTTAAAAAAATAATTTAAAAATGATTCACTATGTAATTTGTTTGGCTCTACTTAAAAATAAGAAATCCATATGTTGTCTATTAGATTGACTCCACCATAGCGAAAACAAATGGAAAATCCGTCTTGGAAAATCCGTCTTGGAAAGAGAGATTTCATTTAGATCAATGACATTAGTCTATTCCATCAAATCAAATGGCACTAGTCTATTCCATCAAATCAAATGACACCACATATTAAATCAATGACATCAAACATAATCCTGTATATTTACTTTTAATGCATGGAAATTTATTGTCGTATTTTTTCCTATTCATGGTTTCTAGTGGTGTTAATGTTGAATTGAAGTCTAAAGTCTTCGGTTTGATCAATAACAATTATCATGTATGACATTTGTCATTGTTGTGTCGAGGGTTTTTATGGGTGTTATATTACTTCCTTGCATCCTTCGACTTTAAGTTCTTCTTCTTTGCATGATGCTTGCACTGGGTGTCTCAAAGTCGGTTATCCTTACTTTCTCTTTTGTTCTGAGAGTTAGGTTCATATTTCTTTTGTTGTTGTAGATTTTTGGCCCAAAACTCTTTCTTACACTTAGGCCAATTTTTTTCCTCAATCTTTATGATATAAAGTTAAGTAGCTCCCAATGAAGAGATGTCCAAAAACTCCATTTTGGTTCGAATGTATTTATGTCACTAGGATATTTGAGAACCAAGGGCCATTATGAGTCCTTGATACCCAACTTTGCATGCAAGGTATGGAATATGTTGGTGTACTTTGACACTATGTTTTCAATGGGAAGAGGGCATTTTATAGTTATATGAAGTCTTTAGCAAGGTGGACATTCACTTTGGACATGAAAACTTAGGGTTCGATTTCTAGTACAAAGATAAAGGTTCACTTGAAGGCAGGGATTCCCTTGGATTATCAATGATTGTGTTTTGTTTAAGCAATTAGATGATCACTATTTACTATGTGAATATAATTTTAGAAAGAAGTCAACCTTACACTTTGGTGCTTGCTTGCATGGAGGCACCAAAAACAAAGGGGCAAGATCCACCACTAGGCTTCTAAACACTTCCACTGTGACTAAGGTTATCAAGGATAAAACTCCTCCTTTCAAGGAATTTTTGATTCATTTGGGGAAAGATCAGGCTAATTCCCAACCTATTCTTAGTTTCACTCCACTCAACTCCTTGGTACTAGATAGCCCCCCTATCCCAGCCTTTTATGTGTAGATGTTATGTTAACCCCAACTCTTAAACTTAATTAGCATGGGTAAAAAAGGAGGAGTATTTTCTCCCTCATGGAGTATTTTCTTTCTCACATGCAAAAGACTAAATTTCACTATGGAATTCTTTTCTAAGTTGAACAAAGCACAAGTTATTGGCAAAGGGCCTTGGTTTCTAGACAGCTTTGCAATTTTTTTTATGAAACTTTGGCAACCTTGTTTTAACCTATATACATAAGCTCTACTAATGGCTCCAATATGGGTCAAAATACCTAATCTCCATTTGGAATATTGAAGTTAGAGGAGTATTTCTAACTTATTAAGTATTTTCTTGCTCACATGCAAAATACTTTTCCCCTATGGAGTTCATTTTCAAATCAAACAAAGCACAAATTGTTGGCAAAGGGCTTTGATTTCTAGATAGATTTACATTATTTATGAGACTTTGACAACCTTATTTCAACCTGTATACATAAACTGTATTCACGAAATGGATTTTGCTTGTTGTCTTGAGTGATTACAATTGTTTATATCAAATACCCCAATAATCTATTGCTATTCATGTTTTCATCAAAACTAAAAAAAAATATAAAAAAATTGCAAAAATGAAAATACATTATCTTATCTTATGCTATCTTATGCTTTTTGAATATAGGTGGTGTCTCCACTTTTATAAATATGATCAATATGATATTATGCTTTTGAATATAGGTAGTGTCTCCACTTTTATAACTTTTATAAATATGTTAAATGAGCTTTTATAAATATGTTAATGTGGCTTTGTTTGACAAAATGGCTAATCATTTAATTTATAACATAACATAGAGTTTAGTTTACCTAATCATTCAACCACTTCTAAATCATAAACTTTCAAAAGGTAACATAACATAGAGTTTAGTTTACCTAATCATTCAACCACTTCTAAATCATAAACTTTCAAAAGGTCGTGGGTTCAAATCTACTAGGCACACTAGTAAAATAAATGAAACACCTTCAATTTTCAATTTGGTCTACTAATAGCATGATGATACATCCTATGTTTAATGAAACACAACTGTAATGACGACCAAGTGGCTATGTTAAATAAATGATACAACTGTAATGACGACCAAGTGGCTATGAGTGAGTGGTTTATAAAAACCCTCAAAATGTAAATCAAACTTAAAAAATAATTGAACCTTCCATTCCCAAATGTACGACAAACATGGCATAACAAACAAAGTATTTGATATGACTAAATTTATTTCTATTTAAGAACATTATATTAAAATTAAAATGATTAACTGAAATTGAATCCAGTCGCGAAAACGTGTGGAAAATTCCCCTTCGAAAGAGACCTTTCATTTAAATCAATGGCGGTGGTATATTCTATGTGGCCCTCAAATTCTAAGAAAATAAAAATAAAGGAGCCACCTCCACTTGCTTATTTGTTGACCAGCTGGGGGAAATCGACAAATGTCGCTGTCAGTTTTTGAGAACACGCCAAGATGTGAACAGAAAATTTTCTCTATGTGGAAATTGCACCCTAACTCCTGATAACTTTCTGTCACGTGGTATTCCAAATATCGTTTAAAAGAGTTTTATTAATAAAATGGTTTCCTACATAATTAATTTTAATTTGCATTGTAATCTTACTTGACTTGTCCTTCTTCGAGCATAAGCGGAAAGACGAGTTCAAAGATTTGACTAGCGGAAAGGAAATACATGCGCGAGAATTGAGTTGGCCATCAAATCAACTTCTATTGCGGAAATACATGCGCGACAATTTAGTTTGCCATCAAATCAACTTTCATTGATTCTCCTTATATATTGGAAAGACAATTTACCACACATCAACTTTTTAAATTTAACAGTAAAAAAATGGGTGAATAATAATTACTTGGTTACATACTATTATCATTATTATCATTTCGGATTACGGATTAACTAAGAAGTAATCTTCTTTCTTTTCAGGTAAAAAAATAGACTTGAATTCGGTCAAATTTCTAGAAGTAGTTTGAGTTTGGCATGGATCAAAGTTTCATTTATTTCAAAATCTTTTTTGAGGGTTTTATCCCATTTTAAATCAGCTCAAATGCTCAAAAAATCGATCAAACTTCTAAATTGACTCAAAATTTAAAACTGCACCGCCAAAAAATGTGTCCAAAAAGTAATTCCAAAAGGAAAATTGCTCCCGCCCACTCCTTATCCTTACATCTGATTAAAAACACATTTATGAGCATTTAGTTGTTCAACAAACGAATATTATCATTACATCTGATCAAAAATACATTTATGAGCATTTAGTTGGTCAACAAACTAATTTTTATTGATTCTTCTTAAATATGGGAAAGAAAATTTACCATATTAACTTTATAATAAAATTGAACAGTAGAATTTTGAAGTGATGTAATAGAATCAGAGGTGTTTAAATTTGTATTATTTTGGAATTTGGCAGGATCAAATCAAATTTAGTAATCTTTAAATGTATAAATGAAATAGTATTCTGAAAAATTTCTAGATATTTTTAAATCTACAGATTTAATAATTTCTTGCCTAATTTTGAATAAAATTAATCAAATAATATTAAAAAAACCAAAACTACAACAATATACAGCTGTAAAACAGTATTGAATGTAGCTAATCTACAAATCTAACAATTCATTGCCAAATTTTAAATAAATTAATCAAATAATATAGAAAAAACCAAAACTACAACAATATACAGCCTGTTGAGCAGCATTGAATGTCGCTGTATACCATTAAATATATCTCAACATATATACCACTAGCACAGCTACAATTACGTGGTTGATTAATGTCGAAAGGCATATTAAAACGAAATGCGATCAGCACAGAAATGAAACGAAACGCGGCCAGCACAGAAAAGGTAGACGTGAGAATAAGTTAATGAACCCCAAAAAGATGGTTTGTAAAAAAAAGGCTTGCAAAACCTAAATTGCCGGGAAAGAAAAACCGCCCATACATACATACATATATAAACATACATACATAAAAGCCTACTGCCTAACAAGCTGTATATTGCTAAACACAAAACAACATACTGGGTAACAGACTATATATTACTGGCCATACATACCTACACATACAAAGCATTTATGTTCTGGTGATTATTGTTGCATCAATTTCATTTTTCAAGAATCCGTGCCGTATGATTCCATGTAAAGCAACATACACCTACGACTCAGGAGTCGGAAAAGGGTTTTGAAAAGGTCATTGGTAAATCTGTGCGGTCAATATTCCGATTTCACAGTGATTCCAACAGAAATCGATATTGGGCCATGAGAGTGTTGAAAAACCCTAACTCTTCATGTGCGGAGTCTACAATCATGTGCATGAGCAACCAACAGACATGCCGAATATTCCCACATTTCGGGCAATCAGGTCTGCTACTGATTTTTTTTTTTTATGAATTAGGTATTCCGAGAAATAGGGAACAAGTTTTCTTCGGGAACACGGAAAGTCCGCACGCAACACACGTGCCGGACGACCTGTCACAAGATCTTTGTATATGTGTCTGCTCACGTGTCAAACTGCCAGGCTGTCTCTTCACGCACTTTAGGTCATAAAACGCCGTAGCTCCGAAGGAGCGGCATGTTAAAGAACGCGGAAGAGTGGACGGCGAAGCGTAAATATAGTCGCGGTGAATATTGAACGGTGAACATTGAAACCGTGCATCTGCAAAGCAGTACAGGGAGGATGGCATGCATATGCATCTGCATCTGCAAAGCAGTACAGGGAGAATGGCATGTTATGAGGGAGCGTTTCTGACTGCCTTTGTGTCTGTTTCGAAGATTTCTCGTCTTTGGCTTTAAATTTGAACCAGTCTTTGAAGCGATCCGAGAAACGCTGAGTAAGTTTTGGTGATTATTAATTATGTTTGCTTGATGCTCGGAAAATTATAATACGAGCCGATTTTTGACGCTTTTAGACAAATAACGCATGGTTTGAGCGGTTTCTTCAAAACATTGGAGAAAATCTAGTATGTTTTGTTCATAATTAGCTATATTTGATGTTATTGCGTGGAAGTTTAAATTTTGAGAGATGATTTCTGAAGCATTGCGAAAGCAGTGAAAGATCCATTTCTGTTCAGAAAGCTTTGTAGAAATATAAGATCTCGGAGTTTAATGCTTGGAGTAGATTCAAGCGGCTCTGATTTTGTTCTTGCCGGGCTTGTTTAATTTATGGAAGCCTTTGAAGCGAAAATGAATAAAAACGATTTTACAAAAGAAACTTTTCATCGCTTTTCTGAACGTTTTTGTATTTTAAATTCCGAGTGTTTGATTAGGTCTGCTTTACCTGTCTTTACGTTTCTCTGTCTGTGGGGAATTTAAAGTCGTCCCATCAGGAAGAACGCTGCTTGAAATCTTTTTAGGAATTGGAGAAAAACGAGTATGCTTTGGTCATATTTCTCTACATTTACTATTATTGTGTGGAATTTTAAAATTTGACTGTAAGTTTCTGAAGCATTGGTACAGAAGCCGGTGAAAGATTGATCTCTGATTTCTTGGTGTAGATTTAGGCAGCTTCGGTTTTGTTACAGCAGAGTTTGTTTCGTTCATTGAAGTCTTTGAAGCCAAAAGGAATAAATAATTTTACAAAATTGCTTTAGACGTATTTGTATTTCGAAATTTCGGAGTGTTTGATTAGGTTCGGTTTTGCCCTTGTTTATGTTTCTATTTCTCCGAGAAGAAGAATAATTTAAATTCGTTAGAACTGAAAGAACTCTGCTTGAAATCTTTTCTTAGAAAGCATAGGAAACGGATTGTCTTTGAACTCTGTTCTTCAAATATTTCGTTTGATTGTAAAATATCTTTTTAAATGACTCGCAATCTTTAGCGGTTTGGGCGGTCCTTTTTGCCTTCTGTTCTGATGCAGCCTGCCTTCAAGAAAATGTAAGATTAATAAGGTAGTGATTTGTGTTTAAGAAACTCCCTGTTTGATAGTGGTTTGTGGTAAATTCATGTAAGATTAATAAGGTAGTGATTTGTGTTTAAGAAACTCCCTGGTTGATAGTGGTTTGTGGTAAATTCCGTGTTTTGTCGACTTGTGTCACGCGGATGTCCTTGTCTTTGACCTATTTTCTTCAAATATTATGTTTGATTTTTTTTTAAATGAGTCGGCATCTTTCTTGGCTTTGTGGATACTTTTTGCCTTGTGTGTTCTGATACAGCCTGCGTCTAAGAAAATGTAAGATTACCAATGTCTTTGACCTCTTTTCTTCAAATATTATGTTTGATTTTTTTTTTAAATGAGTCGGGATCTTTCTTGGCTTTGTCGATACTTTTTGCCTTGTGCTTCTGATACAGCCTGCATCTAAGAGAATGTAAGATTACTAATGTAGTGAATTGTGTTTCGGAAACTGCATGTTTGATGGTATATGGTAAATTCTCACATGTTTGATAGTGGTATATGGTAAATTCTCGCAGTGTTTTGCGGGTTTGTGTCAGCTGTTAAGATAGTTTGATTGAATTAAATGTCTATACGTTTATCTTTATTCAAAGAATCAATATTTTTAGGATCTTCGCACAGTTTATGTCGGCGCCCGATTTTTCGCTTTCCTTTCTTGAATGATGCTTGTTTGTCTGTTATGCAAACGTAGAAACGCATTGCCTTGTTGTTTTTCTAATTAGCGTGTATATCCTCTGTGCTGCATTTTGAACGAAACGAAGGTTAGAAGCACCGATTTTGTACCGTTTGTTATCATTCTTGGTTGCTCCAGACACAGAAAGAAGAAAAAGCTATCCAGCTTTTACAGGCAATGCTTAATCCAGGCATTTTCCTAAACCAACGCTGTGAAATACCTTCATATAAATCTTTGTCTCATACTAACAGTGACCCTTTTTTCCTGTTATTTTGCAGCAGAACGGTAAAAGATCCTTACTCTTGCAAGAAAAACACTCAACCGACTTCTTTTTGAGCCGTTATTTGAAAAAATACACAAGAGCTCTGTTCCGGCTTGATTTCTGGGACCTGCTGTTTTATTTCTTGCGGCTGCTGCTCAAAATCAGACTGCTTGTTAAAAATCCGCTGAATCCTGTCATACTTCATATCGTAGCTTGCAAAATTTATGGATTGTAAACTAAACATTTCAATCACTTGTTAGAAAGGCTTGGACACAAAGTGATTCTGACAGAATACCGTCATGGCGTGGCTACCTCTATCAAGAAGGATACTCCAGTCAGCCCGTTCCGCACGCTTGTTATCTGTGCCGTGTATTTCTGAGTCTGCGAAGAGCAATTTATGGACTTTTACAAGAACAGAGAGTCGGCTAAATAATAATTTGAGTCGGTGGATTTCTACATCTCAGCAGAGCTACTATGGTTCGGCGGAGCGAGCTCCCGTGGAGCACAAGGAGTGTGATGTACAGGATAAAGTGGAGTGTTTACCTGGTTTGGAACCGACTAAACCAGGCGATAAGGCTCGGGTCGTAGTCCTCGGTACAGGCTGGGCAGGTTGTCGTCTGATGAAAGGGCTAAATACGAATCTGTACGATGTTGTCTGCATATCGCCACGTAATCACATGGTTTTCACTCCTTTGTTGGCTTCCACATGCGTTGGGACTCTGGAATTTCGGTCGGTGGCAGAGCCAGTAAGCAGAATTCAACCTGCGCTATCCAAGTCCCCCAATTCTTACTTTCTGCTTGGCAAGTGCACCAACGTAGACACACAAAAGCACGAGGTATGTTTAATCTCTTTCCTTGAGAAAAAAAATCCATTTCTTCCAATGATTGATATCTTAACTATTCTCTGTAGAATCTAAGTAAAATTCTATGCATTTGTTCCAGTTAGTCTTCTAATATTCTGTTTTTCTAAGCCCATACAAAATGGAGAATCTCTTCTAATATTCTGTTTTTCTAAGCCTATACAAAATGGAGAATCTAAAATAGTAGTTCATCTGAAAGACATTATGCAAACATATGCACAACAGATCCTAGTTGCAGGACTGATGAATTTGCGCCTTCTCTTTTCTTTCTTTTTTATTTTCTTTGGTCTGTTTTTCCTCAGTTAGACTCAAAGGGTATTGAAAGTGTTTCCAGCGTAATACACTGGTTGATAGGTTTTGAGGTGCAAGCGTTCTTTTTCTATGATAAAGTTTGATTGGTCGTAATATATTTTTACTAATCTTAATAAAATGAATAAAACCCCAGGAAATCAAGAAAAAATAACGAAGATGAATCCAAGAAGAGGAACAATACACGCTAAATAATAAAGAATCCACTAAAAAATTTCAATTCTTCTGAAAACTGAAAAAGTGAAGGAAAGGAAGATTACACACTAAAAAATGATGAATTCACTAAAAAATTTAAATTCATCTGAAAAATGAAAAAATTCAGGAATTACCCAGGTGTGTATACTATTTTAAAAATAGCTTTTATTTTATCATGAATTAGGAGTGAGTTAGCAAACCTCATGGGAAACTGAAGGGGTCCTAGAAAACACGTCAATGTGGATTAGTGCCTCTAACCCAAGGGGATTAAAATCGGGCACCTGCTGGCATAGAACAAATGCACCCAACAACACTGGGAGCCGCTGGGAGTTGGGAGCTGCTGGTTGAGCTAACCCCTTGAGTTGTCTTGATCTATATATCAATATGGGTTTGAGAATTTGGCAGTCAATGCTGTGGTCTTTCATTTGTTTGAATAATGGAGGTTTTCTGCCCTGCTGCAATTTCGAATGTGTTTTTTATGTAATTTGCAGGGACTTTTAATAAATTTAGATTGATCATATTATTGGTCTAAGCCTCTAAGGCATCTCCAAGCTGGAATAATACTAATGTCCATGAATCAACAAAAGCCATCAAAGGAACTGGTAAATACACCAAGTTCAATATATCTCAAGGTAGGGTAGTGTCTAAGTTTCTGAGGCATCTCCAAGCGTAAAGCATAGAAGGAAACTGCAAACAAATTTTAAAGCATATAATGAGTTAGCCTTGCAATCTCTATAATGAAGACATCCAGATTCCAAAATGCAAGCATGGTGTTGGAGCACAAGGCACCAAAGAACTCTTTTGGGGGTTTTGTTTTCTCCTCTTCACTTTTACTTGCAGACTCGATATATGAAGAATATGAATGTTTTTGTTTCCTTGGCTTATTGCTTGTGATTTTCAGAGAAACAGTCATCAAATAATTGAGTTTGTAGGACAGGAATATAGCTCGAGTTGCTAAAATAAGCAAGATAATAGTTATTCTAATTTTTTTGTTTTGTTTTGGATTCAGGTTTACTGTGAGGCTGTCGAGGAGAATAATGTATCAACCCCTGAGAAGAATTGGCGTTTTAAGGTTGCATATGACAAACTCGTTATTGCATCGGGGGCTGATGCACTTACTTTTGGAATCCATGGAGTTAAGGAGCATGCTATATTTCTTCGGGAAGTTCATCATGCACAAGAGATTCGTAGGAAGCTTCTACTCAATTTAATGCTTTCTGAAGTACCTGGTGAGTTTTCTATAAGCAACTATTTTACGTTTAACTAGAAACTTGGCACTACACTTGTATATTGGCCCTAAAACAACCTAAATAAAAACAGTCCACCATTGGAATTAGATGCCAGATTGTTGGATCTCAAAGACAAGAAAACAGGTGTTATAAACTCCAGTTCTTTCGCACTTTTGTTTGCTGTTTGAACATTCTCTTAAAGACAAGAAAACAGGTGTCTTTTATAAACTCCAGTTCTTTTGCACATTTGTTTGCTGTTTGAACATTCTCTTATTTGGAGTGTTGTTACTGAAACCTTATTAGTTACAACTTACAAACTTACAATTTAAAATCTGAATTACTAGTCAATATATACCTTGTTCAAATATTCCTGCACTGTTTCATGTATTGTCCCTCTGATGATCAGTGAGACCCGTTCTTAGTGTTTCACATGTTAGAATTTGGTATTAGATGCCAGATTGTTGGATCTCATAGACAAGAAAACACGTGTCTTTTATAAACTCCAGTTCTTTTACACATTTGTTTGCTGTTTGAAGATTCTCTTATTTGGAGTGTTGTTACTGAAATCTTATTAGTTACAAATTACAATTCAAAATCTGAATTACTAGTCAATGTTCCTGCCCTATTTCATGTATTGTTCATCTGATGATGAATGAGATCCGTTCTTAGTGTTTCACATGCTAGAATTCCTCATTCTGTTTTATTTTTTGTTTTCTGGCAATCAAATCTAATATTAGTTATAAAGAGAGTAGTCATGAATGCAAATTCGAGTCTTGCAAATCAAATTTAATACTAGCAAGATAGTAATCACTGATGTAAATTCGAGACTTGAATCAGAGTATCCATTTTCTTCAAATGGGAACATTTAATTCTAGAACTGTTTGTGACGGTCGCACATAACCACAAGGCAGGAGAGAGAATTTGTGTTGCAGAAAGAATAACCAAATTTCACAGTTCTTCTTTTTGGGTACTAAAGTCCCTTTTTATTTTGACTAGAAAATACAAGATATGCTTTACGATTGGATTATCTTTGGCGAAGAGCCACAACTAAGTAGTCATAATAATGTGGAACAAAATCCTGAATAAGGGAAATGCTACTGTGAGTAGTCATAATAATGTGGAACAAAATCCTCGGGAAATGTTATTATGATTTATTAAGCTTGCAAGCTTGCATTTAAGAAGGCATTGCAAAGACAACAAAGCTTGCATTTAAGAAGGCATTGCAAAGACAACAAAGCTTGCATTTAAGGAGGCATTGCAAAGACAACAAAGCTTGCATTTAAGAAGGCATTTCAAAGACAACAATCACAAGCAAGGGGGCCCAAAAAGCACTCAGCTCTTTTATTCTAAGTCATTACCGGATTAAGGGGGATGCTAATGAATCAACCCGGGGACTTGCACCCCAAAACCAGCATTTAGATTGCAAAATTTTTGGGGTGTGCAGTACTTCATAAACACAGAACACACACAGAGACAAAGCACACAAGGACTTCTAAGTGATGTTAGTGTTGGAGTGAAGGAGGATGCCCTAAGGCTATGACATCACTTCGGTTAGCTTAGCTTAGATCGCACCAATTAGGTCACATCCAATGAGAATTGTAAATCCATTTGTGACAAATGATTGGATTATGTACAACTTGTGTGCCATGAAGATTGGAAACACGTTAAAGTTTTATTTGAAGAATACTCAAAGTACCTAGCAGTGAATTTCTTGAAGGTTGGAAACACATTAAAGTTTTATCTAAAGAATACTCAGAGTACTAGCAGCGAATTTCTTCAATATGCAGATAAATTTTGTAAAGTTACAATTAGAATTAAGGTGTATCTTGTGCCATCAAATGAAGGTTAGCGCTTAATTTTTTGACGACCAACCATTGATCCTCACTATATGGGGATAAGAGTAACTCATCTTTCACGGATTCCTCTTTTGCTCTACAACTATTAGCATCTACAATGTCATGCTGATACATTTTTTATGGTTAAGCATCACTGATAATTTTTTGATGGTCAAGCATCACTCATCACTCACTCTGTGGGGGTAAAAGTGACTCATCTTTGAAGGATGCCACTTTTTCTTTACAACTATTAGCATCTACAATGTCATACCAATAAGTAAAGCTGGATAAGAATGATGAATAGTTCTTTGGAGTCTTCAAGGTTTATTGATATGAAGATAATTAACAATTCGGAGTGGTTCATTACATCAAGGACATGTCTTTTTGTTTTCCTATTGAGTTGCTAGGACCAGATAATAAGGAGCACAGTAAAATAAGAAATACAGGTATTCAAATGAAAATAAGAAACATGAATAATACGCTAAACACTTTTGCAACTTATTCTTAAGTGCAAGCAACTTGAAGAAAATTCCAAATGAAATGGCCTTGATATGTCTTTTTGTTTTCCTATTTAGTTTCTAGGACTAGATAATAAGGAGCACAATAAAATAAGAAATACGGGTATTCAAATGACAATAAGAGACATGAATAATACGCTAAACACTTTTGCAACTTATTCTTAAGTGCAAGCAACTCGAAGAAAATTCCAAATGAAATGGCCTTGAATCAAGTGCATTTCCATGGATTGTTCAAGATCCAAACTGGATTATAACCTTCATAAACCTTTTTGAACTGCCAATAAGTAAAGACTTCACCCTATCACCCTACCATAATTGATCCCTATCACCCTACCATAACCAATCCTTATCACCCTACCATAATAAGTAAAGACTTCACCCTATAACCCTACCATAATTGATCCCTATCTCCCTACCATAACTAATAAAATAAAAGGAATTGACGTTGATCCCTATCACCCTACCATAACTAATAAAATAAAAGGAATTGACGTTGGTTGGGGGAGTTGGTTGCTTGATTATGCCTACTTAGGAGGAGACTTCACCCTATCACCCTACCATAACTGATAAAATAAAAGGAATTGATGCTGATAAAATAAAAGGAATTGACGTTGGTTGGGGGAGTTGGTTGCTTGATTGTGCCTACCTAGGAGGAGGTGGGGGAGTTGGTTGCTTGATTATGCCTACCTAGGAGGAGGAGAGTGTTAGGCACTTGGAGAAGGGCTCTTAGCCCTAAGAGCACGGGACCAGGTGACATACACCTTGTAGGTTGGACACTTTACTTGGGCTTGAGCAACATACTTCATGGAGGTTGCTTGTGGACTTGAACACATATGTTGCATACTTCATGGAGGTTTCTTGTGGACTTGAACACATATGTTGAGGAGAAGAAGTATTGGAGCATAGTAACCACCTTGGTACACATGTTTGAGGGGTGTTGGGTACAAGAGGTCATGTGGCACATAGCTATAGGAGGAATACCTTGCACGAGGACACTTTGGGTAGTGAATCACCATGGAAGAGGGAGCGTTGGGATAACAACTTGTGGAAGAGCACACCTTCTTGGAAGAGGGCCTTGAGCTTAAGGAGGATCATGCTTGGAGGGAAAGAATGTTAATGTTTAAGCCATTATTATAGTTCTTTGCATTTCAATAGATAACAATAGCATAACACAAGATCACTAAGAAATACACAATCACAAGAGACACAACATTTATCCTGGGAAACCCTCTAGGGGAAGAAAACCCAGCAAAACTTCCTTATTATAGATAGCCAATACAATGTCAAGAGATAACTCAAGCTAATACAGAAGATCCTCTCCCAAAGATGCGCCACTCTCTCTCTCTCTTTCTTCTCCAACTACAACTCCGAAACTTGTCTCTCAATGAGAAAGTGAGGTGTGTGTCTAAGTGAGGCGCTAGCCTCCTTGTTTATACAAATCTGGCACGTGTGAAGTGTCTCTTCACTGGCAGGGCCGACTTCTCAAACTGGGTGGTTATAACCACCTTTATTATATTCTGGGGCCTCTTAAATATATTTTGGGGCCGACTTCTTCTTTTGCCTATTACAATTACATTATGAACAATCCGCAAAAGGGGATTTGGTCCTTTTACAATAGCCGACATGATCAATGGGGATTGATCCAATGAATAATATATCAAATAATAATAAGAATACACTTTGCAGTTGCATTATTTCAACACTCCCCCTTAACAAGAAGGGTATTCTTCAACAGCATCAGGCGAGAGAGAGAGGACTGCATCATCAACAACATCAAGTGGGTGAGAGGACAGCATCATCAATATCATCTTGAAACACTGACTGGAGTATCTATAAATCATCAAAAGTTTTCTTCATCGGCAACATCGTCATTCTCAAAGGAATGCAATCATCATCTGCATCAATATGTATTAGTATAAAACTGATACATCATCATCATCACAGCACGAGGCTGGCTCATCATCATAATACTAGACTGGCTTTACGTCACAACTGTAAGGCTGGAAGCACAGTGCTCGTCTTGCTTTACGTCACAGCAGTTAAGCTGGAAGCAAGAAGCTCGTCCTACTTTACGTCACAACAATCAGGCTGGAAGCAGGATACTAGACTGGCTTTACGTCACAGCTATCAAGCCGGAAGCTCAGTGTTGGTCTCATCTCATCGTCTTGCTTTACGTCACAACCATCAGGTTGGAAGCAAGATTCTAGACTGGCTTTACATCACAACGGTCAAGCCGGAAGCACGGTAATAATCTCATCACATCTTCTTGCTTTACGTCACAACAATAAAGCTGGAAGCAAGATACTTGTCCTGCTTTACGTCACAACAATCAAGTTGGAAGCAGGATACTAGACTGGCTTTACGTCGCAGCTGTCAAGCCGGAAGCACAGTTCTAGTCTCATCACATCTTCTTGCTTTACATCACAGCAATAAAGCTGGAAGCAAGATACTTGTCCTGCTTTACGTCACAACAATCAAGATGGAAGCAGGATACTAGACCGGCTTTACGTCGCAGCTGTCAAGCCGGAAGCACAGTTCTAGTCTCATCACATCTTCTTGCTTTACGTCACAACAATGAAGTTGGAAGCAAGAGTATGTCTCATCACAACAACTACTCCCCCTTTCGAGGAAGGTCCTTTCGGACTATACCAAGCTTATCTCTAAAGTGCTCAAACTTTACAAGAGATAGAGGCTTGGTCAACACATCAGCAACTTGTTCATTCGTGCTAATATACTGGAGCTTTAAGGCTCCTCTCTACACCATGTCACAGATGCAATGATATCAGATCTCTATGTGCTTCGACCTGTCGTGGAATACATGGTTCTTTGTCATCTTTATGCAGCTCTGGTTGTCACATAGGATCATGGTTGCTTCCATCTCTAGGTCAAATAGACCGGTCAACAACTTTTGAAGCCATATAGCTTTGCAGCTGACAGAACATGCAACAATGTATTTTGCTTCCGCTTTGCTGAGAGCAATGCTGGATTGCTTCCTACTCTGCCACGAGATCATGGCTGATCCCAAACTGAAACATCCTAAAGTGCTTTTCCTGTCAAAAACACTTCTTGCCCAATCTGCATCAGTATATCCACTCAATGTGAAATCATGATCTCCATCATAGCTGAGACCACAATCTATTGTACCCTTAAGGTACCTCATCACATGTTTTGTAGCAACTAGGTGAACATGTCTGGGTTCTACCAGAAAATGACTCAAGGTGTTCATGGCAAAACAAATGTCTGGTCTGGTGTTCGTCAAGTACATTGGCGATCCAATAATCTGTCTGTACAGCGTGGCATCAATCAATTCTGATGAAGTGTCGACCAGTAGCTTCAGCTTCGCTTCCATGGGTGTATTCATGGAATTGCATTCTAACATGTCGAATCTCTTCAAGATTTCGACTGCATACTTCCCTTGATTAAGGAAGATCCTCTCTAGACTCTGCCATACCTCGAGACCTAAGAAATAGTGCATTAGGCCAAGGTATTTCATCTCAAATTCTGAAGCGAGTCTATTCTTACATTCAATGATGAGCTTTTCTTCTCCAGTTAAGAATAAGTCATCCACATACAGTAATAGTATTACTGGCTCATCGTTCATAACCTTGAAGTAGAGGTTAGAATATGCTTTACTCTTGGTAAAGCCCAAACTCGTCAGAAAGTTGTCTATTCGGCCATACCAAGCTCTAGGAGCTTGCTTCAATCCGTACAATGCTTTCTTCAACCTGCAGACATGAGACTTCCTGTCTTCAACTTCAAATCCTTGAGTTTGCTCTATATACACTTCCTCTTCGATGACACCATTTAGGAAAGCTGTCTTTACGTCCATCTGGTGCAGTTTCCACTTCATGTTAGCCGCAAGGGCTATGATGGTTCTGATCAAAGTGTATATGGCTACAGGAGCAAATATCTCTTCATAGTCAATGCTTTCTTTTTGAGAAAAACCACGAGCTACAAATCTTGCTTTATACTTCTCAATACTTCCATCAGCAACATGTTTTATTTTGAAGAGCCATTTGGAGGACACCACATCTTTACTCTTCGATTTGGGAACTATTTCCCATACTTAATTCTTTATTATGGATTGGTATTCCTCTGTCGTGGCATTTGCCCATTCTTTCCTCTGAATGGCTTCTTCAAAGCAGGTAGGCTCCTCCTCTAGGAGGTCACACATCAAAGCTGTATAACTGGAGAATGGCTTTGGTCTTTTCACCTGTCTTGTGGTTCCTTGGGGAACACCATACTTCTCTCCATCTTGAATAAGCTCTCTAGCCCAAGCTGGCTTCCTTTTATGGAGGATTGTCATCTGAGGAGGTTCTTGAACTTTTGATATATCATGGTCTTCTCGAATTTACTCATCAGGGGTAGTTACGACTTCCCTCACTGGTTCTGCGGCTCTGGGAACCTCCCTCACTGCAGTTCTGGGGATTACGGGTTCCTCTTCATATACTTCTTCAAGCTGGCATCTTCTTGATTTCTTGAGCGCTGCATCTTCATCAAAGGTCACATCCCTGCTGATCTCAATGTGATGGTGACCTGGTATATAGATTCTGAAGGCCTTGGAGACCTCATAGTATCCCACAAATATTCCCTTCTTTCTTGAAGGTTCTAGCTTGTTTCTCTTCTCTTTTGGTATATGAATAAATATTGGGCAGCCAAATATTTTGAGATGGCTTACCTCTGGCTTCTTTTCGGTGAACATCTCTTTTGGGGTCTTAAGCCCAAGTGCACTATGGGACAATCGGTTCTGCACATATACAACTGCCATTGCTGCTTCTGCCCATAAGCACATAGCAAGATCTTGATCATGGATCATAGTCTTCACAGCTTCCTTTATCGTTCTATTCTTTCGTTCAACTACACCGTTTTGTTGGGGATTATAGGGAGTAGTGAGTTCCCTCTTGATCCCAACATCTTTGCAGAAGTTCACAAACTCTTTTGAGGTATATTCTCCTCCATTATTTGACCTGAGTATCTTGATCTTTCTTTCAGAAAGATTCTCTATCAAGGCTTTGAATTCTTTGAACTTGCTGAACACTTCATCTTTAGATTTCAAAAAATATATCTAGGTCTTACAAGAATAATCATCAATAAATGGTACATAATATACATACCCACTAATGGAGGACAATGGCATTGGGCCATATACATCTGAATGGATGAGCTCTAGGACTCCTTTTGCTTTGCTATCTCTCTTCGGAAAAGGGTTCTTGATGTTCTTCCCTTGTGCACATCCATTGCATACGCCTTCATGGTCACCCTTGAGTTTTGGTAAACCTGTGACCGCTTTGCATATGTATGGTAGCGCCTTGCAGTTGATGTGAGCTAATCTTCTATGCCAAAGTTCACATGAGTTTTCAATGGTGTGGGTTATGGCAGCCTCTGAGTGACCCTTTAGTTTATACAAGCCATTTTCTTCACTTCCAATGATGATTGCTTCATTTAAGGATTCTCCTTTAGCCCAGATAAGAACTTCCCCATCTATAAAGGCAACTCTGAAGCCTTTCTTTTCTAAAGCTGAAATGGAGAGTAGGTTCTTAGTCAAACCTGGTACATATTGTACGTCCTTTATTTTTAGTGAATTCCTTGAATTCAGTTTGTGGTTCGATTCTCCCACTCCCTTGATGGGATATTGGTAATCATCTCCAAGTGTCACTTTCTGAGAAAACTTCTTTTCTGAAATACAAGAGAGAATGTCTCTTTGTCCCGTCATGTGCTTGGATGCACCACTATCAATGAGCCAAGTGTCCTCTCCAGGTGTTACAGATCTTGAGAGGGCCGAGATTAAGACATGGTCTTTGATTTGCTCTCTTATCATCTTTGCGGGTGGCTCTTCATCTTCGACAACATGGGCATGGTGCCTCTTATGTTTTCTCTTGTATTCTTCTCATCTGGTTGGACAGAATTTCGCAATGTGTCCCATCTTATCACAATGGTAGCATTGTACAGATGAGTAATCTCTTTCCTTTCGTTGTCCTTTCTTCTGAAATCTCCTTGGATGAGATTCTTTATTATTGAATTTGTTTGGCGGTTGAGACTCTTTATGAGTCTCCTTTTGGAAGTAGGGTTTCTTCCTTCCTCTTTTGGTGTGAGTAGCTAGGGCTTGATCATCATCTCTTGCCAGTAGCGCTTCACGGTTAGCTACTCTTGTTTCTTCTTGGATGCATTCTTCCCATAGACTATTAAACTTCAGTTTCTTCGTTCTGGCACATATCGTTTGGATGAATGCATCCCAAGGTCTTGTGAGACCATTTAGTGCCGTCATTGTGAGTTCGTCTTTGTCTATGGTATCTCCAATCGCTTCTAATTGTTCTTTGAATTCTGAGATTCTGGAGAAATATTCCTGAATTGTTTCTCCTTTCTGCATCCTTGTATTCTTTAGTTGAGTTCTTAGATTCATCTTCCGGTTTATGTTCTTTCCTTCATATAGTTTGGTCAAGGCATCAAACATTTCTTTCAGAGTCTTCTTAGATGACACATAAGGAATCAGGTGGTCTTTGATTGAATTTGCAATGATTCTTTTGGCACTTATTGTGTCCTTTTGATGCTTGGCTTTTTCTACAGCATCGTTGGGTTCCAGAATTTCTCCTTTGACGAATTTTGGTAGGTCATTCTCTTCAAGAACGAGTCCAATCCTGTGCTTCCAGGCACGAAAGTTTTCCACACCTTCCAGCTTGTCAACAAGCTTAGTGCTTGCAGACATCTTTTACCTGGAGCTAGGAAAATGACCGAAAAATGAAAGTGCTCAAAATCAAATTCTGAACTTAAAAGGAGGTGCACTTGGCTAAAGTGAGTAGCCTGGTGTGTTTGGATCTGAGAAAATCCAACTTTTGCTCCTCCAAACTTGATCTGCGGATTTCTGGAATGGTGCTTTTGGTTTTCTGGTACCTTTGGTACTTTGGTACTTTTGGTACTTTGTGAAACTAGGGTTTCACTTTTTGGGAGATCTAGCCACTGAAAAGGTGTGCTAAGAGTGCCAAAGTAATCCTTGGGGGAGGGCGCACTTTTCTAGATGGTTTTAGGGCTGAAAAGATTCACCATAAAAAAGCCCTAATTTGCATGTACGACAACAGTGACGTTTTTCACTCTTGTGAAAGATGCTTCGTTCAGCTTGGCTCTGATACCATGTTAATTTTTAAGCCATTATTATAGTTCTTTGCATTTCAATAGATAACAATAGCATAACACAAGATCACTGAGAAATACACAATCACAAGAGACAACATTTATCCTGGGAAACCCTCTAGGGGAAGAAAACCCAGTAAAACTTCCTTATTATAGATAGCCAATACAATGCCAAGAGATAGCTCAAGCTAATACAAAATATCCTCTCGCAAAGATGCGCCACTCTCTCTCTTTCTTCTCCAACTGCAATTCTGAAACTTGTCTCTCAATGAGCAAGTGAGGTGTGTGTCTAAGTGAGGCACTAGCCTCCTTATTTATACAAATCTGGCACGTGTGAAGTGTCTCTTCACTGGCAGGGTCGACTTCTCAAACTGGGTGGTTATAACCACCTTTATTATATTCTGGGGCTAACTTCTTCTTTTGCCTATTACAATTACATTATGACCAATCCGCAAAAGGGGATTTGGTCCTTTTACAATAGCCGACATGATCAATCCACAATGGAGATTGATCCAATGAATAATATATCAAATAATAATAAGAATACACTTTGCAGTTACATTATTTCAACAAAAACACCTTGGGGTTTTGTAAAGCCTTAGTATGACACTTGTTATCCTTGTATTGTATAGTGCTCCATGTGGGGTTGCTTGTGTTGACCTAAGCCCATGTTTTATGTTGGCCTCCCTCACATGTTCTATATAAAGAGGGGAGAGAGCCTTTGTTATTAACACACCATCATTGTACTCTTTACTCTATCTTTGTAATTATTTAGGAGAAGTCTTGTAGGGAGAAAGACTTGGGTTTTGTGATGTAAACCCTAGTAGAAGACACGAAGAAGAGAGAAAGCACTTGGATTCTCTTAGAGAGATTGCTCTTGTGAGATGCAAGAGGATGCTAGGGTTTGTTGTATGTAAGAAAATGTTGGAAGAGATGATTCTTTGTCTTATAGAAGTTGTGTCTCTTCTTGTGAAGCAAGAGGAGGCAACATTAGGGTTCCAACCCTAGAGAAGACATGAAGAAAAAAGATGATGCATTGGATGATATTACAACCTTGTTCTTGTATGATGCATGGAGGTTAGGGCAAGATCATAGAGAGCCTAATGAGTCTTGAGCTTGGTGTGATACCTTGTGTAATGTTCCCAAGTGGATTTGCTTGGAACACCTTGAAATTTTGTGTTTTTTGGTTGTGGTATTTTGTCAAACAGTTTGTTGTCTTTGCCTTCTCAGGTTTACTGGTTTGTTTTATAGAGTTTTTGCAGCAAGTAAAGGATGGAAATACAACAACAATGGAAATGAAACAAGATGCAATAGAAATAACACAAAAAATTACCACAAAACTCAGATCTGTAATTATTTTATTATATAGCTGACCTCAGTACATAGGTAGAGCAGATCTGGGAATACATAAGAAAATAGATAATTTGGGTGTAGCTAACTCAATGATGCTATAACCAGATGAGATAGAGAGCCTCTGCAACCTCCACAAGCTGCATGAAAAGAGTGACCATGCCAAACCCTTGCCCTGCATTCCAATTGATGAATCTCCTCTCACAGTTGCGCCCTTACTGGCTGTAGCGCACCTTCTTTGTAGATATGGCCTAGCCAAGGCCTCCAAAACCCAAGAAGATACTGCTAAGTTGTAGATCTGATGATGGCAACCATGTATGAGAAGAAACCCAAGCTGTAGATGATCAAACTGCTCCTCAACCATAAGATACCAAACCTTCAGTGGGCCCTTCTTCATAAAATTCGTCCTGCTTGGTTAATAAATAAATATAGAGGATATGGGCCCTTCAAAATGCCAAGGAAAGGTGCCCTCACTATGCAAAAGACAACCCCAAGCAAGAAGGATTCATATCTCACTCCCAATAGCCAAATCATACTATCCTTGGTTGAACATTGCACCTTCTTTGCAGAAACCCCTCAACATATGTGCTTCTTTTCACCAAGATGCAATAACTGGAACTGAATTGGAATAGAATGAGGAGGGTGGAATCTTTCACCACCTTGGCCAAGCTTGGATTAGGATCAGAGGAATATTTCACTTCCTTGCTGATCTCTAGGGTTTGTTTACTCAAAACCCTCAAAACGTTCAAGCTACCAGAGCTCAAAGATGCAAGTGAAAATGATCATTAACATAATGAGAGAATAGGAGTTCCTATCTCTCTTTTATACCCATTTTCACCCTTTTCTCCTCTAAGTGACTTTTAATTCATCTTTAATATTCACTTTATTAATTTAATGAACCTTTTTACTCCAAAAAGTGATTAATCCGCTTGTATGACTTCTTCGGCCATTGAAAGTCGCTTTTCATCGTCTTATCCAGTAGATATTTTCGCCTCGGTTCCAATGATCTATTACACTAAGGTATTTCTCCAAGAAACAAGCTCCAAATAGTACCTTAAGTGTAATTAAATAATATATGCTCAATAATAACCCAAAATTATGGAAATTGTCGGAATGCCATGGAACCAAGAACAAGCTGTGCGGAAATGATCTTGATGATGAATAATGGTAAATAAACTGAGTTGGGCCCCATAAAAATCGTCCAAACTTCCTGGGCTCACTGATGACCTAGTCTCACCCCTCTAACCTGGCTGACTCAAACCTCCTGAAGTAACCCTAACTGTATAATAAGGGAATCCAAAAATGGGGACATTACACCTTGCTTGGAAGAAGACTTGTTAATTGTACTCTTTGGAACCCTAGAGAAGACATGAAGAACAAATATGATGCCTTGGATGATATTGCATCTTTGTTCTTGTATGATGCATGGAGGCTAGGGAAAGATCACAAAGAGCCTAGATTGATGAGTTTGGATCTTGGTGTGATACCTTGCTTGGAAGAAGACTTGTTCATTGTACTCTTGATGTTCCATGGAGGTCTTAGTGCTTGTCTTGATGCAAGAGTTGAAGATCTAGTGTTTGAGGACTCAAACCGTAGGATGGACATGTAGACTTGAAGGCTAGTGCTAGAGTTGTCTTGTAAGCCATGTACTTGTGTGATGCAAGTTGGCTAGGGTTTGTAAACCTTAAGGAAGAGAAGAGCACTAGCGTGGAAGAGAGCTTGTGTGAGATGAGCTTGGTGAAGAGTCAAGGGTGGACTTGTTTGTGTTGATGCTAGCTTGTTGTGGAGCCTTTAGTTGGCTAGATAGCTTGGTGGGATGCCTTGCTAGGCCAATGTATTGCTGGTTAGGGTTTTCTATCGATGGTGGATATCCGAGCTAGGGTTTTCTATCGATGGTGGATGTCCTAGCTAGGGTTTGGAGACATTGGAGAGTTCTACCTTGTGATAAGCTTGAAGGATTATCTTGTACTAGCTTGTGATAAGATGTTGATATGTACTTGTCACTTCATTCTTATATATATGATGTGTACTTTCCTGTCTGATGCTTAAATTCTCATGGTGAATGAGTAGTTTCTAGGGCTGTTTAGTATGCAGATTTATCATGAACAACCAGCTGATGTTGTTAAGTGATTTAACAAGTATATAAAACCTAAAGGTGCAGATTTGCTGCTGTAATAATCTTATGTAATAAAGTGTTTTTCAAATCTGTTATATTCTTGAGAAGTGTGCCCTAAGGGCTGAAACATTGTTGCACTGAAGTACACTTGTTTGTTTTTTACTTTTTTGGGCTGCCTGGTGAATTGGGTTGGACAGAAGTGGAATATTGCTGTTGTAAATTAATATTTCAGATTCAGCCCGTAAGGCTGAAAGTTCACAGGAAACAGATCCAGGAAACCTCAAGGTTGAGGTGAAATTTGCATCAAAAGTCAGATTTTCGAAATTTCAACATAAACTAGGAATATTTCTTCCCTTGACATGAATCTACAACATTGAAGAATACGAGCCTTGAAGGAACATTGCAATCATGTGAATCAATGGCCTATTTCTTGCATCAATCCATTCGTGGAAATGATAAACCCCATAGTTTCTTTATGAAGCTCGAATCAACTATAATGAGCACTCTACATTTTCCCTCTCCTTAGCTAGTAGTGTGGATTTTGTTATTGACCCCAATACATCTTCCCTCTCTCTAGTTAGTACTGTGGATCTTGGTATATTTGCCTTATCTTTAATCATTTTGTTCCTTCATTGATGCCACTAACCATTACCAATAGGAAGAAACACATTCTATTTGCAAAGATTCAATGGGTTAGTAGTGCACTTAATCACATTCCAAGCTGAATCTTATATGCTTTTTCAAAAGGTCCCAAATTGGTTCTCTTGCAATTGTGAATATTTTCCCCAAGTTTATGATGTTTTTCAATTCTTTATGGCTCCCTTCCAAATTGAAGAGGGACAAACTTCTTTTGAGGCAACGGGCATTGACAGTTGCTCGCTCTTTGATAAATTAATGATTTATTTGCACTCAACTTTTTCCTTGAGCCTAGGGCATGATTTAACTCTAGTATTTGTAATTCCACATAGATGAGCTTTGATCTTGGTTTAATCTTTCTGTTATTCTTTGCAAAGCTACGTACAACCCTCCCTCAAATCATCTTTCTAATAACAACATATTTCTAAAATGGATATCTTGCATTAACTTGGCTCTATATTTTTGTAGTGGTTTGAGGCAATAACATAAGATCGATCCATGATGGGAGATTATAGGGAAAAATAGTGTCAATTTAAGAAATGAAACTCACAACTTGCTATTGCAAAAAATGTTTGTTCTATCGCTTCTTGGTTTAAATTATAGAGAACTTTCGATTTTAAAAATCTATGCTCAAGAAATTGTTGATTTTCCAAAAAATAGTTACCCATAGAAATGCGTTACGTTGTGAGTTTTACACACAAGAATGGACAGAAATACACATTTCGGAAATACACAAAGAATGAGAAAAAGTGGATTCATTCACACCTTATTAGATGATACAATGTCTCATTACATTGTAGGAGAAAAGGAGTACATGATGTAACTTCCAATACCTAGCCTTTTAAGTTTTAAATGCTACATTAACTATTACATCAAATAACTCATTATTGTATCATTATTTATTAAGAGTTTATCATACGCTTAAGTCCTAATATTATCTTTAACTTTTAAATATGACCATTGTAACACCCTCCCATCATGGTCATCTTACGTGCTTTTTCAAATACAAAAAGACAAAAGCTTTAGACAAGCAAGATGTTTGCAGTGCATCCAAGATATGATCTTCAAAACAACCATTGGAAATGAATTGCATCTAACAAGGTTGATGAAGTACAAATTACATCACCATCTGGATGAGAGCCAATATTGGCTGAATAGTCATCTTTCCACCATTGACATAGAACTTGGCTTGTTCGCCGAACTCACCTCCTCCACATCTTGGCGATCCAACACATCAAAATTTTGTGTTTGCTTATCCGAGGAAACACCATCTGTTTCACCACTTCATCTTCCCTCTTCCTGAGGGTCTTCTTATGAATTACAACGAATATGCATAATATTCTTTTCTTTAAAAATCCATCTTATATTTACAAATTTTTTTTACAATTAGAAAATAAAAAAGTTGACAGAATGCATAATATACTTGTTGTTTGCCTTTTCTTCTTTGCTGATTTGGACTTGGTGATCCAACACATCAAAATTTTGTGTTTGCTTATCTGAGGAAACACCATCTGTTTCACCACTTCATCTTCCCTCTTCTCGAGGGTCTTCTTATGAATTACAACAAATATGCATAATATTCTTTTTTTAAAATCCATCTTATATTTACAAAAAATATTTACAATTAGAAAATAAAAAAGTTGACAGAATGCATAATATACTTATTGTTTGCCTTTTCTTCTTTGCTGATTTGGACTTGTTTCAGCATCAAGATCATCTAGGGCTTCATTTCTTGAGATTTGTCTCACCTAACACCTTTCTGACCTAGGCATTATGGCTAAGTTTTCAGTGAATTTACAACCATCCTTTTGCTGAACCAATCTTGCATTCCTATCTTCTATCAACCGTAATAAACATTGTTCTTCCACACCCATAACAACCATCATTTTGCTACTCTTATTATTCTTGAAAATTATTTTTAAGTGTGGACCATACTTCATTATATTACTAATCAAAAGTAGATTTTTCTCCAAAAAAGGACCATAATAGACATCTTTAATTGTTAACTTCTCACCCCTTCGTCGAAGTAGGACATTTCCCTTTACTATAAATTTGCATTCTTCTCTGCCACTCAATACAATAGAATCGGATGTCCCCGAGGTGTAGGACAGTCGGTGACGGAGTGTGTTGTTAAGCCACTCCGTGTTGAAAAGTCACCGGTTCGAAACCTGCGGGGACAAAAAATCCAACCATGTTAAGGGTTGGTGTGGCTCAGGTCGGGTGCGATCCTCGGGTGATTTTGATGGCTTAGATGCCCCTGAGTCGCGGTTTCTCAAGCCAAAGGTTAATCCCGATGCCAAGAAGGTCCGGACCAATTAACAAAAAAAAAAAAAAAAAAACACAATAGGATTGAAATTTATCCTCGACATATCAACTAGGCAATCGATATTGTTAGTAAAATGTCTAGATTCTCTTGAATCAACATACCAACCATTCTTACCACTCTTTGAATCCTTGTTTTTAGCCATGAACACATAAAACTCTTCTTTTTTCTTGTGTTCAACCACATTAACATGCTTCTTTTTGGATCAATCATCAAAAGAATTCTCTTGATTGTGCTTCTCATCCCACAACTGCTTCTTGCAAACCTTGCTTATATGATCTAACTTTTTGAAATAAAAGCATTTAATATATTTTCTATATCTACTTGAATCGGAAAATTTATTTCCATCATTCTCTTCTCTCTTTTTGCTGCCTTTGCTTTTAAATTTTTCCCCAAAAGACTCATTCCCTCTACTTTTCCCAAATTGTGTTTTCCATCTATCTCGCTTCAAGAGCTTAATGATCAATTACGCAAATGTCAGATCTTTGTTAATACTAGTAACAAGGAATTCTCAAATTTATAACCAACACATCTTCTTCTTCCATTTTTCTTTCTTTCAATTGATCTCTAATATCCTTGATTTTTAGCAAATAATCTTCCAAGGAATTAAACTCCATTTTAATTGAAAATAATAGTGTTTTTAAGGAATAAATCTCTACTTTTATTTGACGTTTTATGTGTACTTTCAGATCTGAAATTTTCTTTTACATTTTACTGAACTTTTAATCAGATTTCACCATATTGCAAAACTGAAAACAGAAAATTCAAGCAGCACAGTAAATAGCATCCAAAAATTTGTACAAAGAGATTTACCCTGGGGAAACCCTTTAGGGAGTGTTAAGGGTAAATCTGACACCCTAGGTTTCAAGTCAACTGTAGTATTGAGGGAATCAAACCTAGACTTAATTTAGGGGTTTCTATCTTAAGGTCACAATGATTTGATCCCTCTCGTTTTGGGTTGGTGCATGCCAACCACAGGGAGGCTACCCTAAAGATGTGCTGCTTGATAGATAGGATTAAACCTGCAAAACCACAAATCAAACAATGCACAACAAGGGCTTTGAATGGGGGTTAGTTGATCTCACCCAAAACCTGCATAAAACAATTAAAAGTGAATTTTTTGGTGGAAAACTCAAGCAGAGCGAACTATTGGAAGGAAAAGGAGAGAAAATCAGCAAGAAAAGAATGCTCCAATGGTGCCAAATCGACCCCCATTGAAGGATTAGCTCCAAACACATGCAATAATTTAGAAATCAATTGGAACAACAAAAATTTAGGCTTAAAACAACACATAAAACTCTTTATTCATGTCATATTAGAGGAATGGCTCCATCATAGAGAAAAGCCATGAACTGTTACAATGATCTCCAAAGAACTGAGAATCCAGAGCTAGAATTAAGAGAGAAATGAGAATGAGAGAGTATAGCACTACTGCAATAGAGTGATCAACCTTTCAATTGTGGAGGACTACTGAATATAAAGCTCACTGAAGAAGAAGTTCGCCCTGCTCTTTCCAAACTGGGAAAAAGGTCAACCAGTAATCATCATCCAAGTGGATCCTTGTCCATCTGCCATGTGTCACTGCATAGATTCCTGCTAAATCTGGTGGAGTGAACTTTTCCAAGCTTTCCAATCAAATCTCGAGGAAATTTGGAGAAGAATGGAGGTGGAATGAATCAATTCTGTTGAGTAATGAAGGAATTATGGCCAAAAATATGAGAGGGGCGCACCTTTGGGCTAAAATAAGCCATTAATGCATGTAGTAGGGGAGATAGGGCGAATGAGTGAGAGAGGAGAGGAAATGGAAAGAAAGGGGAAAAGTGGAAAAGGTGAAAAGCTAAAGCAAAAGCGGAGAAAGGGATAAAGCAGGAAAGCTGGGAAAAGCAAGAAGCAGAAAAAGCTGTTTTAAAGCAAGTAAACAAAACGCTGCTTTTATGACAGGAAAAGCAAAAAGATGCTTTTATGACCGGAAAAACAAAAAGTTGTTTTAAAGTGGAAAAGCAAAAAACTGTGTTAAAGCGGAAAAGCAAAAAGTTGCTTTAAAGTAGAAAAAGCAAAAAGCTGTTTTATGGCGAAAAAACAAAAAGTTGCTTTTATGGTAGGAAACTTTCTCGCTTTAATTTATCCTTATTTAGCATGTGTTGGGCGACTTGTGGGCCCCACATGGGTCACCACCTTATCCTGCCACATCATCACTTGTGCCACCTCATCACTAAAAAAACAAACTTATCCAAATACCCTCGAGTTTATACTTGTCGGAAGCATAATTGGACAAGGAATAAGAATCTGCTGTCAAATAACTGATATGAGGGGTTTATAATATCATCACAGGCAAGAAGTGTCCCAAAATACTGCAAGTCTTTCATACTTTGCCTGAAATTGATAGCTCATCCTGAAGTAACCAAGAAAACATTGGAACAAGCTCGAAACTCAACTCATGTAAGCCACCATCCTTTAATTGACAAGAATAAGAAGCAATGTTCCTGGAAGATCTCTGAATGATAACCTTGTATTGTCTAGAAGAACCTGTGAATACCAACCTGAAAGGATAGACTGGCCTTTGACCATCAGAATCTCAAAGGTGAGATTTTGGGGTCAATAGGGAGTAAAACCCCAACAAAATGATCTTTCTTATTATGCAAATGATTGAGCTTTAGAGCAGCTACAAATGGCCTTAGGGCATAACGAATCAATAATAAAACTCAGCCTCATAGGCTTACATACCAAGAGGGTTTGCTGAAGAATACTATGTTGGATTTGCCATAGAACTAGCTTAAAGGTTGAATGCTTTGCTTGAGAATGAAACGCCCTATCATGAAGACCTTGTCTAGCTTGAATGCTAGTCTTTAGGCTAGCTCAAACCCTTGGTTTCAATTTTAATCTGAATCAGATCTGGGACTGAATGCTCATATAGATCTTGTTCTCAAACCTAAAAATGTCTCACTTCAAGTAGAGGGCGAATTGCTGGAACTCAGATTCATATATCTCTAAATGAATGGCTTGTGGTCCTTTTATTATTGATTCCACAAGTCTTCTAGAACACAAAATAATATATTTTATTTCTTCTAGAAAGATCTGTACTTATCCATCACTTTATTATAATATATTTTATTCCTTTTAGAAAGATCTGTACTTATCCATTACTTTATTATAATATATTTTATTCCTTCTGTACTTATCAATCACTTTATTATATTTTATTTCTTCTAGACAGATCTGTACTTCTTTTCCACTTAGCATTCACATTGCATTAGGTTCTTTAAGACTTAACAAGTCTTACTAGGCTGGGCGCTCCTCTTTGTTCAAGTCATCACAATACCCTCAAGGTTAACATGGTCCACATGTGCCAATGCATTAGCTCATTACATCATTGCATCACACATATATAAGAAAAATCATTTGTCATGGGATGTGATCATCTTCTTAATCATGGTCAAGTGCTAGAGTTATTCACTTAGGGGTGGCCAATCCCTAGGCATTGACACACAAGGCATTGCCTCAACACATGAGAGTTATTCACTTAGGGGTGGCCAGTCCCTAGTGATTGACACACAAGGCATTGCCTCAACACATGAGGTTCAGTCTTGACACACAAGGCTATTGAGCAACATACTCTGTCTTGACTTTTTCTTTGACACACAAAGCTCATAAGAGTGCTAGAGTTATTCACTTAGGGGTGGCCAATCCCTAGGCATTGACACACAAGGCATTGCCTCAACACACGAGAGTTATTCACTTAGGGGTGGCCAGTACCTAGTGATTGACACACAAGGCATTGCCTCAACACATGAGGTCCAATCTTGACACACAAGGCTACTGAGTAGCATACTTTGTCTTGACTTTTGCTTTGACACACAAAGCTCATAAGACTTATAGGAATGTCTCTCGACTCTTGCCTTGACATACAAGGCTTTTCTCCAAGTCTTAAGTCAACCTTGACATACAAGGCTTTTCTCCAAGTCTTAAGTCAACCTTGACACACAAGGGAGTCTTGGAGAATGCCTCATGATGCTGCAAAATTTAACATTATGCATGTCTAATAGAGTTCCTCTACATGATAAATGCATCATTACCATCTTGAACTTTGATAATTGATCTCTAAAATCCTTGATAGGGATGGGGGGACGCTTCCTTAGGACGACAGCTAGAGCACACCCCTAAATTTTTCAGAGGACGATGGGTTGGGGACGAAAATAATATATATATATATATTAAAAAATATTAAAATATTAAAATTCATCATAAACATTTGTAGTTGCTTCAAGCTTGTAAGCATAACAAGCTATACTATGTAGTATTATGCACAGCCCTTAAACAAGCCAATTATGAAAAAGCTCGAGCAATTTAAAAAGGGGCCGAGTGACATTCCATTATTTGCTCTTAGACAAGAGCAAAATGCAATTTAGTTTTAGGAAACTTGAGCAAAATGCAGTTTAGCTTTAGGAAACTTAAGTGAATTGTCTTTATAGTAGTTTTTCTTCCTCATATTTCTTGTTAATGATGATTATGTTAAAACATAAAAGACATTCCCTTCTCAATAGATTTTGCAGATTTTTGTGGCTGTGTTGAAAACCACTATAAAACACTTTGGTTCTCTCAAGAGATTAGATTCATATTTCAGATTAAGAAGGTGATTGAATAGGAATTTATTCAAACATTTAGAACCCAATCAAAGTCACTACTATCTGATTGTTTTCACAATGTTTGAGGCTAGGATGGTGGAAGTACTAGACTTGAATGAGTCCTAGAAACCCATGTACAATATGTAAAAGCTAAGATGACCAGAAAAATGAGAAGAACAAGAGCAGTAACCACAAGGATCATTCCTTTGAATGTTGCATTTCCTATTTTTTTGACATTGAAGCTTTGCTTGTTGTGTAACGTTGTCACTGAAAATACAATATTTAAATCACTAGAAACCCAAATCGAAACCCATCTTATAACACCCATGTTTTGAGCAACATTTAGATTCAATGCAATACAAAATAATGGATGGGAAAAATGATCCTATTGTCCAATCATCAATTTCCATGATTGTCAAGACTGAAGATATATGCCCGGAATATCCCCGAAATCTGCCCAGAAAATCCTCAAAATCTGTTCGGAATGTCCTTGAAATTTGTTCGGAATGTCTTGGGGATGGCCAACAAGTCCTCGAGTCCCCTAATAGAGTCCCCAACAATTTGGGTAAGTTTCCTAAGGGTCCCCACGTCCTAAAACACTGAAACGACGGGTACGCGGGGTTTTTTGGGGGGAAGGGTCCCCGTGCAACATAGATTTTTAGCAAATGATCTTCCAAGGAATTAAACAACTCCATTTTAATTGTTCAAATAATAGTTTTTTAAGGAATAAATCTCTACCTTTATTTGAGGTTTTATGCATGTCTCAGAGAGTTCCTCTACATGATAAATGCATCATTACCATCTTGAACTTTGAGAAGCATCTCATTCGTTATCTATAGCTTGATTAGCATCACAACCTCTCAATTCTTCACATCATATGCTACTTGGGCATCCACATTGGTCTAACTCCGCACTTCTTTTCCCAATACAAGTTTGTGCAAACATTTGTATTTAAATATGGAAATCATCCTCTATTTCCATGATTTAAAATTTTGACCATTAAATTTTTCATTTCTATTCAACATTATATGGGATAAATTGGCCATTTTAAGGGTTTTAAATACTCTGAAGAGATTTTGAATAAGGACCATCTCTCTCTCTCTGATGTTGTAACATAGAAACAAACCCTACTACAGATCTACTACTTTGTTTCTAGGAAATGTTAGACCCAAAAATATTGTGTACCAACAAAATTTTCCAAGCATCCACAAATATCATAAATTTAATAAATATATTTAAATTTCTCTTTGGAAAATCCTTCGGAACAAATCCCTCTTCTAGAATATTTCTACAAAAAACATCTAATAATTGGAACAAATCCCTCTTCTAGAATTCTTTTACAAAAAACATCTAATAATCGGTAGCAGACTTACAAACTTATAGTTTTTGTCCCAAGCCTTCACCAAATTTGCCCCGACTCCTATTAACCAAATCCTCTACATGAATGCCTTTGCTAAGGCGAGCCAAACTCATCTTGTCCTTGACCTAAGTTGCACGAAATGAGGAAACGTCTGGAAGTTTCCGAAACGGGTACGTCAGGAAACACGACCATCCAAAACTGGAAACGTCATATATATATAACACATTATCTTGCAAGAAAAAATAATGATACACATAAATGACATTTTAGAAAGAAAACCATGTCTAAGACATGTGGCACAGAGTTATAGGTGTAATGCCTTGCATGAGGACACTTGGATCAACCCCAAAAATGTTAATCGATAGACATCGAGGTACATAGAGGGCTTGATGCTCTTGATTAAATGCTAGTTCCATACCCTTACACCTGATACAATCCAGTGGAAACGTTGTAATCCTGCCAATCTTGCAATCCTGAAAACCATTAAGTCTACTGAATTTTGAACAGGACCTAAAATTCTACTTTCTGCATATGAAGTCCAATGAAGTTGGAACCACTCTCAAATATCCTGAAACAATTAATGGTCATGTTAAAAATTTAAGTAACTTTAAGAATTTAACATTACCATTAATTAATAGGGTGGGTGAAATGGTGATGATGTTTGGACATATTTAAAATGTTTATTAATGGTTAACGAGGGTATTTTTTTTCCACTGAAAGGGACCCAAGGCCCTCTTAGCCGCTTGGCCAGGCCCATAAATAAGCAAAAAGTTGGCGAAATGACTGTCAAACAGGTTGAAACTCCACCTTGGAAATGCCATATGGTATGGCCAACGACGTTTCGATGGAGTTTCGTACCCGTTTCAGCAGGTTTCGAGTTTTGGTACGACACCCAAGGGGCGTTTCCTGCAACTTAGTCCTTGACCCTATCTCGTTTGTAGGTTGGTGACTTCTCTTTGTGCATTTTCAATGAACCTTCCCTAACATGGGATCTTCATGACCACAATCCCCATGGCGGCTGTAGCCACGATATGGTGAGAGTTTGTCTTATCTTCAAACAATGGGAAACGATTCTCTCCTGATGACAATGTATTAATATTTGTGTGATGATGGGTTTCTTCAATCCGTGGACACCACAACGGTTTTCTTAAATCACTCCTCAATTCCGATGGGTGGCATCCTGAGGCTCTTCCAAATTGGCTTCACCACACTACAAGTACTCTTCCATCGATTTTATGTGTGGATGATTCCAATCACAGGTTGTTGAATGCGGCCTCACTCTTTAACGATTTGACTCTCTTTTGGATCGGCTCAAATTCGACTCCACTCACTCCTGTCATTCCTCATGGAATAACTCTCACAACGTTGGGTTATATTTCAGGGCTTTCACACGTATGGGCCTCTATCTCACGGATCTTCTCACAACATATAATTAACTCGGTGTCATCAGCTCCCTCTCCCCATAGGTATTCAAAACCCTTTTTAATTTTAAAAAAACCTTAAAAAAATTCTCATACTCCACAATTTTGACAAAGATATCAGATTTATTTGCAATTCTCAAAAATAAGAACAAACTTATCTTTAAAGTCCAGATGCCTTGCCTCTCCGAGGTTGTGTGTGACTGCAGGAGTTGTGTGTGACTGCAGTTCCTCGGCACGGTCTTTGATCATAGCAATCCCCCAGCGTCTTCACCTACTTCCTTGGCTTCCCCTTATCATGGCTTTGATAGTAGATACCATGTGAGTTTTAGACACACAAGCATGGACAAGACTGCACATAAGAATGAGAAAGAGTGGATTCATTTATGTGTTATCAGATGATAGAAATGTCTCATTACATAGTAGGAGAAGAGGAGTATGTTACATAACTCCCAAAGACCTAACCATTTAACCACTACAATAACAATTACATTAAATAACTCATTATTACATCATTTATTTATCACTTATTCATTATAAGTCCTAATTAAAATCTCTAACTTCTAAATGTGACCATTATCTCCAACACAGTTGGTGTATGGGACATCCCCCTTGCATCTTGATGATGGGGGATAGGATGGGGAATATGATTGGAAGTGGATCACTCTAATTTTTTTCATCTTTTATGGGGTGGAAAATTAGAGCTATGATCTTGTAGGGGCCATTATTCTGATCAATCTTGAATTCCATTAAGCTGGGTCAAAACTATTTTATTTTTTGGCAAATATGTCTTATATTACTTAGGAAAAATTTACATAGTAGCAGAAAAAGCAAAAAACAAAAAGAAAAATGGAAGAGCATATACAAAGTGGAATCATATTCTCTTCCTGAGAGCAATAAAATTAGAATGAGATACAACACTAACTTCTTTGGCATCCTTAATAAGGAGGCAGCCTTTAGCAGACAGTTGCATACATGCCTCTTCTCGCCAAGAGTGACAAAAATAATTGACAGAACTGAGCTTATTAGAAAAAATATACTTGCAATGCAGCTTCTAGATTATAAACAGAGCTGAAATCCAAATACACACTCAAACTCATAGGGGGTGGGACAAGACTAGGGACCCCGAATCCCCAAGAAGAGCTGCATGTCAATGAAGTTGTCCATGAGGCAGAAATGAGTGTTGGTCCTACACCAACCTCCAAGATGATCTAGCGAAGCTACAGCTACATAAAAGATGTTTCAAAGTCTCTGATCAATGACAAAAGGGGCATAACGTATCTGACAACCCACTTTTGGCAAGGCGAGCTTTGGAGGGCAGCCCTTGATAAACAACCAACCAAGCAAAGACCCAAAGCTTGTAACTCAAATAGAGAGACCATATATTATGTAACTGGTGGATCCAACGAACCTCAAGGTCAGGAGAAACCCATCTAGCATTGGGGATAGGAAACAAAGTGTGTCTCTTATGAAGAAGAGAGTAAAGCTTCTTGGAGTCATACTGCTGAAGAGGTTTCCCAAATCTCCATCCCCAATCTCTCTGAAGGGGCCCTTGCATGTCAATGCTTAACTTATATAGATCTTCAACTAGGAACTTTTGGAGGGATCTTTGGGATTTTACTACCAGAGATTGGAAGGATTGGAGAGTGCTTGCGTGCTAGAGGGCTCTCCTTTCCTCAGATAGGTTGTCAAAACCAAAAATTTCTCATTTCAGGTGTTATTTCCACAATATTGTTCTTGTTGAGAGCTTTCCAATGGTCCAAAGAGTACCTCGACGAGAGTTCATGTGAGAAATGTATTCCCCTAGTAAGTTGACCATTGCTTTGATCACTGTAGTACCAAGTGGAAGACATGTCATGTCTTGTTACACATGTGGAGCTGGGCAAGTATGGTCTTTCAAGAAGATTTTAAAGGGCAGCCCTAATTCAAGAAGATTTTAAAGGGCAGCCCTAATTGGAAGTTGGGGAATATGCAAAAACCTTAACCCTAACCCTTCCCTAATGACTATAGGGGTTTTCAAACCTTGGCTGCCACGAGAGAAAGGGGTTTTGTTTATATTGTTGTACTAATTTTCTGTTCCATAGCTGTGCTGGGATAATATAGCAGAGCTGACATAGAAGGCGACCCTATAGCACCCTGTATCAAGCTACGATGTCTATTTGATCCATAGTTAATATTTTTTTTCTATACTTTGCACTTTAAATCTGAGAATCAAAAGAGCAAGGCACAGTCCTTATTTTTGGCTGGAGTTTTTCGCTCACAAGTTCTCCAGGGTAAATCTTGTATCCATGATGTTCTGCAGTGTGATTTTACTACTAGAGATCTTGTCCTGTGGTGTGATTTTTACTACTAGAGAACGAAGCCAAAGAATGATGAAAGCATTTGACCATTGCCGATCTGGAAAAATCTTAGAAACAACCAACAAAACCGTTGTAAGCACAGTTAGCAAATACAATTCAAATCCGAAAATGGATATGGTATGACACTGAAAAATATTGTATGAGAAAAATCCAGTAAGGAAAAATTCGGTTGTATAACTCTCACTAAAATGAAAAACACGTGGTATCTTCAAAAGTTTAGGAAAAAATGTGCAATCTTTCACTGTTTCAGGGTACAGCCTCCAGCATTCACCGTTTCAAGTTTCAGGCAGCTCATGGTGGCTATGGTACGTGCTCGACACAGGAGGGCTTCACATATCACAACCATGATTTTTAGGCTTCGGGCAACCAATGTATTTTATCCCAGAACAATTTCAAGCTTCAGCAGTCATGGTTTAATCCAGAATGGTTTCAAGCTTAGCAGGAATGAATTTGCTTCTAATCCTAGACAATTTCAGCTTATGGTCAACCCCAAATTTTTCAGGGCCCAAAATGTGCTTCACGAGTTTTGTCCAACAATTCGCGTGCAACAACTTCGCTTTGTGATTTTCAGGCTTTGAACCAGGAACCAGTTACCAATGCAGCATGCCACGATTTTCAGCGTTCACTGTTTACTGTGTACTTGCGACTGGCAGGAGAGAAAAAGATGCGAAAAAGATGAAATAAACCCGAGAGAATGCGATTATTCTTTTTATGTCTGCTTTTCAAAAAAAATTGGTTTTTGGTGGGCCCACTCTATATGGCATATTAATATTGATTTGTTTTGATACAAATACAGCTTGATGATTTGTTTTGATACAAATACAGTTTGATACGATTAATGGTACATTGACTGTACTGAGCCTGAACTGGAGCCAATTTATTCAGCCAAAATGAATTTTCGCACATTTCCTTACCTGAACTTGTGACTTGGGCGAATTTGGTAACTATAGTTCTAAAGAGTCCACCAAAAATCTGGATTTACTTGTCTCTCTGAAGAAATGTCTTGCAATGGTGGAAAATGTCCGTTGCTACTTTGAAAATCATCCTTCTGCTTCAAAGTTTGTCTGCTACTGCTCTCTAACTGCATGTTTAAATGATAGTCCTATTTTCTTTTTTCTTAGGTTCCTTTTCCCCCCTTTCCTTTTTGCGTTTTTGGTATTTTCCAAGGATCTACCACAGCATAGCGTCTTAGATGGTCTAGGAATGAATCCTACATGGTCCCTCCCTTATTTTCTGATGGACCCAGATCTAGCATGGATGCAGGCAGATGTGCAGCAGAGGGAATTGATACAATATCACAGGGTTACATAACTCATACAGTCTTTCAGGAAACGTTGTAGGGACTAGATGTATCATGCTGGACCTCTTTCCCTTGTGTTGGTTATCATTCTTTGAATATTCATATTTTCTCATGTGCGGGGGTTCTCAAGCTTTGTTGATTACTAATTGAATACAGTATTGTTCTCAAGAAATGTTTATGACCCTGATTTTTCACACAACCAAACAAATTAGTTTCAAACATTTGCTCAAGTAGAACTATCTTTTACGAGACTAATCAATGTACATATTTTCATCAAAATCGATTCATAGTTACCAATAGGTGGCAATGATATTCATGTAGGCCCTGACTTTGCACATACAGGAAATTTAGATTAGTTGCAAAATTTTTCGGAGTAAAAATATTTTTGTGAAGATATAATTTCCGTCAGAATGTATTTTTAAATTAACCATAGGTTACCAATGCTCCTGACATTTGTTGAATTTACAGGAATTTTGGAGGAAGAGAAAAGCCGACTTTTACACTGTGTGGTAGTAGGTGGTGGCCCAACTGGTGTTGAGTTCAGTGGTGAACTGAGCGACTTTATCAAAAGAGATGTATATGATAGATATGCTCATGTTAAAAACTACATTCATGTCACATTGATAGAGGTACAAACCCCTGATTCACTGGTTCTTAAGGAGTTGATATATGTTATTTTTATGAGCATGTTTATTTAGCTGTGCCTTTTGGTAGGTAGGGTGTTTATTCATTGCTTACATGTATATTTTCCTTCCACAAGCCTGATGGAACATTTATGATGGAAATGACAAAAGTTTGCTTCTTGCATGAACAGGCAAATGAAATTTTATCTTCTTTCGATGTGGGGCTGAGGGAGTACGCTACTAGACATTTGACCAAGGTAAGAAGAATCCCCTTACTTTCTAAGATGCTATATATTAATTGAAGACCAGGAGAGGAGATAGATCACATATCTTGGGCAATGCTCAATTTTGCATGATATGCTCGTGTTCCTTCCCTCCCTATGTATGTCTCTAAACATAATTACTCTTCCGATTGGTAGTAGTGGTTTATGATCATGGGAACTTCAATCCCAACCCGTCATGTCAATGGAGGCTTGTATGGCCTTTGGGGTTTAAACTTGTCCATTGTCCCCATTTAGCCGAAATAACAGAATGCATGATATGCTTGTGTTCCTTTCCCTCATGTGTGCCTCTTAGCAGAATTACTCTTAGGATTGGTAATAGTGGCCTACCATCTTATGGGTATCCTTCCACACAAGATGTCATAAATCCTCTGCCCAGAATGGATGCAAGTAGCTGGTAATGGCAGTATAGGGTTGTATTGCCTTTGGGGGTTAAACTTGTCCACTGTGCCCACTTAACCAAATTAACAAAGAAGTAGACTGAAACATAGGTTAAAGGTGATATGCTTTTGTCGATATCTAAATTATGTATTAATAAGTTGGCTTTTGGCGGTGGTTTATTGATTGTGCAGGCAGGAGTTCGTCTTGTGCGTGGGGTTGTCAAAGATGTTCAACCTGACAAAATAATACTTACGGATGGAAGTGAAGTTCCCTATGGCTTGCTAGTCTGGTCTACAGGCGTTGGTGCCTCTCCATTTATAAAATCCCTCAATATTCCAAAATCTCCAGGGGGAAGGTATTCTCCTGTCCAAACAAAAAATATTCTTTGTAAATGTAAAGTTGGCAATTTCATTTCAGAAATCAAGCTTTATCATGTGTTTGATTCGTAATTCTCGGAGGTCTGTTTGCCAAACAAATATTTACTATGGTATTTATCAATTGGCATTACCTGAATTACAGGATTGGTGTGGATGAATGGTTACGAGTTCCTTCGACAGAAGATGTATTTGCCATTGGCGATTGTGCAGGTTTTGTTGAAAGCACTGGGAAGCCTCCACTTCCAGCTTTGGCTCAGGTCACCTTTCGTATCAACTTTTATCTCTAGTGTTGTTTAGAACATTTTCCTTGTACATTCTTTTCTCGTGTAATCTGGAATGTTGACGTCTACAACAATTCACTCTTTATTTTTCCATTCAATTCAAAGCCTTGAATATATCTTGCAAGGGTTAAGCATGCCTTTTTAACTGATCTCTAGGTCGTGATCATTTTGATTTTCGATGACTTTTTTCACACTGATGGATTTCTCCTAATGAATATGCTGCAATAAGTCGCACTAATAATCTACTTTTGGGAATTTCTTCCTCAAGAGTCGCATTGATTACATTTATTTTTCAAATGTATCTTCTGCATCTGACACTATTTCAGCACTGTAGAGCCTTGTAGGAGGCATACTTGAGCCTATGACAGCTACTGTAAAGTCTCTGGTTTCATGGAACTTCATTAGTATATGAAAATCGTAATAAAAATAGGAAGCATTGTGCATAGCTCATTGCCATGTGTATGTGGCTGTGGCACATTCTATATCGTAATGTCCATTTCATAGGGTATGTAGCCCTCTATGGTCTAAATCCATGCCCTTAACTATTAATGATTTGTAAAATGATATAGCTGAACCGTTTTATGATCATCTCTCTCATATATAAATCTTTCCCAATGGTTTGTGATTCATTAAGTTTGATGTCTTTTTAGGACGTTTTCTTCCCTTTTTACAAAGGACATATTTGTTCTTGTTGCTTATCTTAGCAAGCGAGTATGGAGTTTCAGCTTTTCCCCCTATTGTTTATGACCCTAATCTTAGGAAGACATGCACACCAAATCAGATGACTGAGTATGGTGACAAAATCTTTTCTCTTTTGATCACATCAGTCACCTGCAACCTGTTCGTATACCTTTCGCACCAATACTCTTGTTCTAGTAGCGGGTTCGTTCAACCAAGATATAGTACCTATAGAATATTACTGGACAATATAAGAGAATTGTTTTCCCATACTTTTAAAGCTGATAAACATTTGACCTTCAGGTTTATGCGTGCTGTGCCTTGATCCATTTGTTCTTTCAACTTAATTTTCCAAAGTTTCAAATTTAAATGACATACTTTGTAATGACAGGTTGCAGAGAGAGAGGGCAAGTATTTGGCGGAGCTTATGAATCGGCTTGCAAAAGCGGGCGGGGGGAAGGCAGGAAGTTCTACAGACAAAGACCTCGGTGAACAGTTTGTTTACAAGCACTTTGGAAGTATGGCATCCGTCGGACGCTACAAAGCATTAGTTGACCTTCGCCAGAGCAAGGTAAGATATAGTTCACTGTTGTCTCRTTTATAATTTTCCATTAGGAACACAGGCAAAACAATAAAATGTCGGGTGTCATTGAGTTCCTCTATGTTTTCTGCTAATTTGTCATGCCTGTTTGCAGGAGGCAAAAGGTGTATCAATGGCAGGCTTTTTAAGCTGGATAATATGGCGGTCAGCTTATCTTACACGTGTACTGAGTTGGAGGAATAGGTTTTACGTGGCAGTGAACTGGGCTACAACGTTTGTGTTTGGCCGTGACATTTCGCGTATCTAGTCCTCCTTCAAGTGTGTTTCTGAGATTGTTGTAGGACTGCAGGAGGCAAAAGGTGTATCAATGGCAGGCTTTTTAAGCTGGATAATATGGCGGTCAGCTTATCTTACACGTGTACTGAGTTGAAGGAATAGGTTTTATGTGGCAGTGAACTGGGCTACAATGTTTGTGTTTGGCCGTGACATTTCGTGTATCTAGTCCTCCTTCAAGTGTGTTTCTGAGATTGTTGTACGACTGCAGAGTTTTTCTGGTGAAGGCAATATTGTCTTCTGAAGTATCACTTCTCTTTCTTTTATATGCTTATTGTTCATTATTTTTTCTCCTCGCAACTTTTAGGGTTGAAATTCTCCACATTAGAACTCTTAAGGATGCTGTCATTTCTATTCTATCGAAATTTTGTAATTGCTCTTTAGTTGCAGTTTATGAACAAAAACTTGCCTCTGGAGCATATCCTCATTTGAGGATACCGGAGGTAGCAAAAGAAAAGAAAATAATGTAGGAGAGCTGAGATACGTTTTTAGGTTATACGATAGTGTATAACTTCCAATTCAGCTGTTTCAGGCTTTAATATGTAAAATTCTATTCAGAAGTATGTCTCTTGAATCTCTATTGCGGGTACAGGCAACTTCTTCGTGGTCAGTTTATGGGTGATTGTATTTCTGAACATATCATCTCTCTTATGAAAGATGCTCTGTTGCACAGAGTCATATTACTATTGAAAAGCTCTCACGGATGGGATATAATGAAATAACTTACCTTATATGTCCAAAAAGGCAAGAAATGAATATCAGAAGTTGCAATACGGAAAGCCTAGAGAAAGTACAATCTGTAAGTTCACTGATCAAATTGTTGGTCTAATGAAAAAGGCATGAGCTTTAAATTTAATATTTGCATTTTTAGTAGTGAAACTAGATATGGGTTGAAAGAAAATGTACATTT